>SZYD01001102.1:0-48667 GCA_009363875.1 Mikania micrantha | reverse complement strand
TGGTTCGTTATGTTCATATCCTACATTTCATTTCATTAGACCCACACTTAGGAAATTTAAAACCAAATCAATCCTGGATTCTAGCTTTTCAAGTCATCCTTACATATAAACTAACAAGAAATTTCTCACAAATCAGATTTTTATGAATGAAAACGCAGATGGAAGCGTGAGCATTTTCTTTTACACATTGAACTTAACTCAGTGGTGTTTCAACCAGGCTGCAACCCGGCGTGTGACACATAAGTTTTCATCCAAATTCTTTCTTTTATTTTTTTTCTTTTTAGCTCAACTTATTTGGTGAAATGGGGGCGCCATAAGACTCGGATTTATTCTCATAAAAAGAGTACTTATGTGCCAAACAAAAATCAGATTTTCAAAACTCTATTTGTTATTATGCAAAGATTCATTTCTGGCTAGAAATCAGTTTCATCAATTCCAAACCCCCAGGATGTTTCCCATGAAAATTATGCGTTTAAGTCAAATTATACCAATCTTAAGGGACATTACAATCAGTTGAGCCTACTTACACATCCCATAACCAAAGCATATAACCCAAACCAACCGGTTAACTATGAAGATCCCATAAAACCAAACTTTCTTATCATTTCCCATCACGCTTTTGCAACCAAATTAACCAGGAACAAGAAAGATCTAAGCTAAAGATGTAAAATACACAATAAATAAAATAAAAAAATTCGACTCAATTACACACTAACTAAACAAAATTAAAACAAGTACCCATCCCCACACTTAAACTGGACATTGTCCTCAATGTAGAGAAAAGGAAAACAAAAAGAAATAAATGACTAAAAATGACTTAGCTGGTTACAAAAGAAGACTGTCGAGTGCCAGTCTTGTAAGAAGACTGTCGAGTGCCAGTCTTTCCAATAATCTCCACAAGCTACAATTTGCTTCACATGCCATACACAAACAATAAGATCTGGACAAAACAAAGATCAAGCAACCATCAATACATCCAAAACATAATAATATCATAACCAAGATCATGTCCAAATACAACCACAGATGCAAAGTATCACATGTACAAGATGATCATGACAAAACATAACCAAAATGAAAGAACCCATAAACATCCCCACACTAATCATCTGCAGCATCTCCTCCTGGCTCATCCTGCTGATCAGGTGCTCTGTAGAACTCAGGGATCTCAATGTGTAGGGATGTCATCAGATAACGCATCGCGTCCTCCTGTCTCCTCTGTCCTGCTAAAAACCAATCTCTGTGCTGCTCATGATAACCATCAATCCTGGCACACAGAGACTCCAAAGTGAGGGGATCAGGAATGGGCTCCCTAAGTGGGTACTGTCTGGGCGGCTGGTCTCTCCTAAATATAGGCCTCTGACGATGAGTGGGAACTGAACCCATCACAACATCAGCTGCCTCAGACCCTGGTGGTGGCATCACCTGTGGTCCCTCAACATAACCTGCCCATCGGGAGGATCATCCAACTCACAAATACCTGCCCGGCGCAAGGTCCCTCAAAGTGATCTGTGTAGTGACCGGTCCCACCGTCATCAAGTCCAATCTGTACCTATCAAAAACTCCCAAAAACTCAGCAATCCGGTAAATATACGGTCCCATGTCAAGTCTCGCCCTACCACCTCCTCGCCTACCTCGAGCAAACGACTGTGCCATCACACATGCCACATTGGCCTCCCTGCCTCTCACCATGCAGTATAAACAAAACAAGTCCATCCAGTTCACCTTCTCCTCTCCTGAATACCTACCAATCACCGTACAAGCTAAAACTCTGTGAATGTATCTCAGAACTGGATCCCTAATCTCAGATTCCACCATGCTGGTGGAAAATGGAGAATCTGCTATAGTAGCCCAGAAATCACTAAGATCCGCCTCAGATAAACAACACTCCCTATTCTTCTTAGAGGCACCTCTAAGGCAGTAGTAAACCTAGGTGACATCACCTCCTCCTCAGTATAAAATCCAGTAGCCACAGCAAACTGTGGAATGGACATCTCATACACTCGTCTCCCCAAAGCAAATGATACTGCATCCATCGAATCAAACTCAGAGTCATCATACATGAAAGTCGAATGAAACTCTAGGGCCAGCTCCTTGTACTGAGGCCAGTCACAAGCTAGAACGGTAGTCCACCGTGGCCCTAGAAGTCTCTCTATCCTATCTCTCTGACCCAACTGATCTAGCAACTCCCAATCGATATTCCTATGGTGAAGGAGCTCTAAAGAGATAAACCTATCAAGTCGCTGACTCTCAAATGTCCCTAAATCAAAACTAAGCAGAGTGTGCTCCCTAATCCTCCTAGGCCTAATGCTAGGCACCCTCTCCACATCAGAGTAGCTAATGGTGCGCTCCTCCCTCTGAAACTGAACTGGCGAGCCTGGTTCTCCCCTGGGCCTTGGAACTGGCCCTCTCCTCCTCTTTCCTGCAGCTCTGGAAGACTCAGCTCCCGACATACCTGAAAAACAAAGTTAGATAAAAAGGAAAGCTGCAATGTTAGCATAAAACCAAAGAACATGTTACCGTATAGCATTTCATTCGCGGTTACAAATTCAATATCCAAAGAGTTCCAATAACAATCCTAGAAGCAGAGTTTCTCACAAATAACCCCTTAATGGACATTATCATTTCAAAACACAGCAAAGACAAACACAAGAACAATTTAAAAACCATTCCAAACATTTGAAAATTACCTATTCAAGATCATTTGTGACAATCCCATTTGAAAATCAATTATCTTTTCTATTCAAAAACCCAAATGGTCCTTCTCAGTCTACTTCACAAATGTATAAGCATAACAAAGACCCAATAAGCATATCCAGCAACAAACACTAAACTAAGCTAAAAATTTTCAACTAAACTAAACTAAAAATGACCAAAAACAAATCTAATGCACGAAAGATGAAATTGTAGTGCCGCATTACCTCAAAGACGACTGGGGAACACGTGAAAGAAAGAAAGAAGTGATGAAAATTGGTGTGCCTTGTTGCTCCAACCCGAAATTTGTGATCAGTGGTGGTTACCGTTGTGTTATGAGCAGTGGCAGCAGGGGTGTGGATTAGGTTGTGATGGTGTTGGTGATGTTCGGCGGTGGCAATGGCGGTTGACCGGAAGATTGATGGTGGTGTTCGATGGTGATAGACACGAGGAGAAAGTGTTGGTTTGGAAAGTGGTTATGAAGGGAGGTTGGTAGGTTCGGTGGTGTAGAAGGTAGGTGGTAACCGGAGGTTGTGATGGTGGTTGATGATGGTGATCGGCAGAGGGTGGTCGAAGGATGGTGGTGGGTGCGAATGAGGAGATCGCCGGAGTGACAATGGAGGTGGTGTTTTGGGTGAAATGAATTAGGGCTCGAAACAAAAGGGGTTTTACCCGTCTTTGTACTTGTCGCGTAGCGCGACAACCGTCTAAACATTTGTCGCGTAGCGCGACAAAATGTTGACCCGCGTTGTTGACCCTAGGTCTCGCGTAGCGCGACAGGTCCTCCAGATTTTGTCGCGTAGCGCGGCGTGGCACTTTTTACAGAAAGTTTTCCAGGATTCCATGCCTTAGCCAAATTTTCACCTCTTTTTCCTTCCTAAACATCAAATATAAATTCTAAGTAAAGAAAACATACCTGGTGCCTCTATTCCATCTTTCTTGCATCCAAATGCTTAAAAACCTGCAAAACTTAAGAAAACACAAAAAAAACGAAAAACGAAAACAACGAAAAACGAAGAAAAATACGAAAAAACACCTAAGAAATGCATTAAAAACTCTAAAACTTAACATTTACATACTATACACTTGGGTTTCACCCAAGACCCCTTCACTATTTCTCTCATTCGGGTTTCTCTAGGAGGATCTCTCCCCCTCCTCATTCTCGTCTATCGGTCCTCCGATGTAATGTTTCAATCTGTGACCGTTCACTTTCCAAGTGTTCCCATCAACTTCATTTTGTAGCTCAACGGTTCCATATGGAAACACTTCTTCAACCACATATGGACCCGTCCACTTGGACTTCAACTTTCCTCCAAACAATTTCAATCGGGAATTGTAAAGTAAAACCCGATATCCCTTCTTGAATTCTTTCAAACCCTTCAACTTCCTATCATGCAATGACTTGGTTTTCTCTTTAATGCTCAATGATCGTGAATAAACCGCATCACGAAGGGCTTCTAACTCATGGATTTGAGAATACCTCTTCCTACCCGCCTCGGTAAGATCAAGGTTTACCGTCTTGAGAGCCCAAAGAGCTCTATGTTCTAACTCAACGGGAAGATGGCATGCTTTGCCATAGACGACCATGTATGGTGTGGTTCCTAAGGGTGTCTTGTAAGCTGTTCTAAACGCCCACAATGCATCGTCTAACTTGTCGGACCAATCCTTCCGACTCTTCCCCACCGTCTTCTCAAGTATTCGTTTCACTCCTCGGTTTGCATTCTCCACTTGACCGCTTGTTTGAGGGTGGTAAGCAGTCGCTAAACGATGAGTGACACCGTAGCGTTGTAGTGACTTTTCTAACATGGTGTTACAAAAGTGCGTGCCACGGTCACTAATTAAAGCTCTAGGAGTTCCAAACCGGCTAAACAACTTCTTCAAGAACTTGAGAACTACTCGGGCATCATTTGTAGGTAAAGCTTGAGCTTCCACCCACTTTGACACATAATCTATGGCCACGAGTATATACCTATTCCCTTTAGATAAAGGAAAAGGTCCTACAAAATCAATGCCCCAAACATCAAAAACCTCCAACACTTGAATGGGGTTTTGAGGCATTTCATCCTTAGATGAGATGTTGCCGGTGCGTTGACAGGAATCACACTTCTTAACAAACTCAAGTGCATCCTTCACCACCGAAGGCCAATAGAAACCACAATCGAAAACCTTTTGGGCGGTGGAGTGATGTCCATGATGTCCACCCGTCAAGCCTTCATGGCAATGTCTTAAAATGTCTAGGCCTTCCTTCCTACTAACGCACCTCCTAAGGATCCTATCTCCTCCAACACGATAGAGGTACGGGTCATCCTAAACATACTTACCCGCATCTCTAAAGAATTTCCTCTTTTGTTGAGAGGTCATTCCTTCAATTACCACTCCATGAGCAAGGAAATTTGCCAAGTCGGTGAACCATGGCATTCCTTGTTTCTCCGCCTCTACAAAGTCGATCATCTCATGAGGGAACCTATCACCAATCTCCTCCTCACTCATCTCACTCCTCTCCGGGTCCTCCAACCGGGAAAGATGATCGGCCGCAACATTTTCAGCCCCTTTCTTGTCTTTGATCTCAATGTCAAATTCCGATAATAGTAAGATCCACCTAATGAGGCGAGGTTTCGCATCTTTCTTTGTAAAAAGAAACCTCAAAGCCGAGTGATCAGTGAAAACGGTGGTCTTTGAAAGCACTAAGTATGACCGGAATTTGTCAAAAGCAAACACTACCGCAAGAAGCTCCTTCTCGGTGGTAGTGTAGTTCTCTTGAGCATCATTGAGAGTTTTGCTAGCATAGTATATTGGGTGAAAATGCTTATCTCTCCTTTGCCCTAAGACCGCCCCAACTGCTTGGTCACTAACATCACACATGAGTTCAAAGGGCAAACTCCAATCGGGGGCTACTAAGATAGGAGCACTCACAAGTCTCTCCTTCAAGAATTTGAATGCCTTCATGCATTCCTCATCAAACAAAAACGGGGTATCTTTTTCTAAAAGATGGGTCATAGGCCTAGTGATTTTGGAAAAATCCTTTATAAACCGCCTATAAAAACCCGCATGACCAAGGAAACTCCTAATGGCTTTGACACTAGAAGGTGGTGGGAGTTTACTTATGGTCTCTATCTTCGCCTTATCTACCTCAATCCCCGCTCTCGAAATTTTATGACCTAACACTATTCCCTCGGTCACCATGAAGTGACACTTCTCCCAATTAAGCATCAACTTAGTCTCTACACACCTTTTCAACATCTTCTCAAGATTCTCCAAGCATACATCAAAAGAATCACCATAAACTGAGAAGTCATCCATAAACACCTCCATGGATGATTCAATCATATCCTGAAAGATGGCTACCATGCACCTTTGAAATGTGGCAGGAGCATTGCATAACCCAAATGGCATGCGACGGTAAGCATAGGTGCCATAAGGGCACGTGAATGTGGTCTTTTCCTGATCCTCCGGTGCAATGGGGATCTGGAAGTACCCTGAAAAACCATCTAAGAAGCAGTAAAACTGCTGTCCCGCCAATCTCTCTAACATCTGATCAATGAAAGGAAGGGGAAAGTGATCCTTCCGGGTGGCATCGTTAAGTTTCCTATCGTCGATGCATACTCGCCACCCTGTGACCGTGCGAGATGGAATGAGCTCGTTCTTCTCATTTGTGATGACTGTCATCCCTCCCTTTTTAGGGACAACCTGAGTAGGGCTCACCCATGATGAATCCGAGATGGGATAAATCAGGCCTGCATCCATCAACTTCAGCACTTCCTTCTTCACAACCTCTTTCATATTCGGATTTAAACGCCTTTGAGGTTGAACTACCGGCTTGTACTCATCCTCCATGAGTATCCTGTGTGTACAATAAGCAGGACTAATTCCTTGGATATCAGAGAGTCTCCAAGCAATAGGCCCCTTATACATCCTCAGCACACCTAACAATCTCTTCTTCTCCTCCTCACTTAACCTAGATGAGATGACAACAGGTAAAGTGGAATTCTCTCCTAGAAATGCATACTCTAAGTGTGAAGGTAACACCTTAAGCTCTAGGGCGGGTGGTGACTCAACAGAGGGCTTCTTACTCTCCTCCCTCAACTCATCAATCTCTAAAGCTTCTGAAATGACACCAACTCCCTCATCAATACTCTCACACTCCTCTTCACTTCTCTCAACTACCAAATCAGCACCGCACACGTACTCAAGACACCTATCCACGTGTGACATGAAGGAATTTATGAAGTAAACAGAATGACATGGGTCACTAAAGTCATCATGATCACTGGGATGCCTCATAGACTTCACAACCTCGAATGTGACAGTCTCATCACCCACTCTAAGAGTGAGTTTCCCATCAAACACATCAATGATGGCCTTAGCGGTCCTCAAGAAAGGACGGCCCAGAATGATAGGCACAGTCTCGTCGGCCTCCATGTCGAGAATCACAAAGTCCACAGGGAAAACGAATTTATCCACCTTCACCAACAAGTTCTCAACAATACCCCGTGGACATTTGACCGTGCGGTCAGCAAGGGACAATGTCATGCGCGTAGGCGAAAGTTCACCAAGTGCTAGCTTCTCATACAAAGAATAGGGCATCAAATTGATGCTAGCACCTGAATCTGCCCACGCGTGTCTCTGAGTGTCACTACCAAACAAACATGGGATTGTAAAGATCCCAGGATCTGTCAATTTTTCCGGTAGCTTGTTCAGAATCACCGCAGAACACCCCCCACTCAATGGAACATTAGAAAGTTCCCCAAGCCTATCCTTCCTCTTCAACAAATCTTTAAGGAACTTAGCATACTTGGGCATATGCTGAAGAGCCTCAATGAATGGAAGATTGATCTTCAATTGTTTGAACATGTCAAGAAAATGGCCATACTCCTTAGCATGCTTTTGGTGAGCTAAGCGAGCAGGGTAAGGAAGTCGTGAATGATCAATCTTAGGACTCGGCCTAACCTCTACCGGTTTCTTCTCAACCGGGATCACTGTGGGAGACTCACTGGTCGGTACTGTACTTGCTGGGACTGGCCTCATGTGTACCCCCCAGGAGTCTCCATCTCAATCTCTTCATCCACCGGTTCCTCATCATCTACCTCAACCGGTGGCTCTACACTCACACCCCCTCTTCCACTCCTCGTAGTCACTGCCTTAACATGAGCGTTCGGATTAGCCTGAGTGTTACCCGAAAACTGACCTTGGGGCCTCTCATCTAAACGCTTGGCTATATCACCAACTGATCTCTGAAGATCAAGGAAAGCAGATTGTTGGTTTTTCAAAAGAATGTCATGCTCAGCAAGGGTTTTCTGAGTATTGGCATCCTTAGCAACCAACTGGGTCAATAACTCCTCAATCTTACTCATGCTACCCCCAGAACTACCACCACTACTACTGCTACCCGCCCCCGGTGTATGACTCGGATGACTAACCGAAGAATGACCCTGCCCCTGGTTATTAGATGGCCCAGATTGGAAACCAGGGGGATGACCGGAAGAGCGCCAATTAAAATTAGGGTGGTTCCTCCAATTTTGATTGTACGAATTATTGAAAGAGTTTGAGTTTCCCCTACCTTGCCCCCCAAGATAATCAACCTGCTCCTGATTGACTACTAAACACTCCGATGTGGCGTGGCCACCCCTACAAATCTCGCACCTATCTACCTTCATCTTCAGCTCCTTCACATCCCTCGATAAGGCCTCGAGAGCAGCTGCCACACTAGTATCCACATTAACGTGGTGAACTCCTCTCGTGGAAGAGGAGGAACTAGAAATAGGATTTGAATTCCTATTAGCTGATCTCTGCTCATACTCAGCCTGAGCAAAACTCTCAAACATATCAGTACACTCAGCTACATCCCTCTTTCCCATAAGATGACCACCAGCAGAAGTGTCAAAACGAGCTCTGGTCTCATAAGTTAGACCATTGTAGAATTTCTCTACAAGGGCCCAGTCAGATAGACCATGCTGAGAACATCTGCTAAGCAGATTCTGAAATCTTTCCCAAGCAAGATAGTATGGCTCATCAGGGGCCATACGGAAAGAGTGGATCTCATCACGAAGGCGAGCTGCCTTAGCAGGTGGAAAGTATTTCTTAAGGAATGCATCCCTAAGACTGCCCCAAGTTGTGAAATATCCAGGAGCATGCGAATCGAGCCAAGTGGCGGCCCTACCCGCAAGAGAGAATGGAAATAGCTGCAGAAAGATAGCATCCTCAGTAGCACCTTGAAGATTGAAGGTACCACATATGCGAGTAAGACGAGCTATATGGGCTGGTGCATCCTCATCATCCCGGCCATTAAACTGAGTGTTGTTAATGGCTGTCATGATGTACGAAGGAATCTGCCACGAATTTTTATTCGTGATATTTGGCACAGTGATGGGATTGTTAAGTCCCGTGAATCCAGCAGTGGCCTGCTGGTGAACCGTGCGACGCTCAGCCATGGGTGGAATGAAATGAAAGTGTGGACTAGAATGGGTGGAAGAACTCGAAGAAAATGGTGGTGTGTGATCAGAAAACTCTGCAGAAACGGGAGTGGAAGCACTTACCTCGCTCGTAGAACCCTCAGAAAAGTCCCGCGAATCGCTCCTTAATGGCAAAGAAAGCTCAGGCGGCGGTCCTTGTGAACGTAGGTGTGGCATACACTACCAAACCTGCAAATAAAACAAAAATAAATCAAAAACAAATAAAACAGAATAAAATAATAAAACTAAAATAAAAACAACTATGCACAGATAAGACACAAGACTAAAATACACAATCGACTAAGAAGTCCCCAGCAACGGCGCCAAAAACTTGATGTGTGTAAAGTAGCTTAACTAAAACTAATAAAAATTAAAACTATCCTAGACACTAAGTAATACTCTAGACTCTCTAAAACTTAAGCTACCAACAGGCAAGTGTACCTATCGTATGTTGCAAGACAGAAGTAAGTCCGGATATCGAACCCACAGACTTCTACAGACTGTAATAAATAGACTCAATGACTTATCTATACAAATACTTAAATTAAATTAAATGTTTGAAAGGGGGGTTTTGTGATTAACTGCTTAAAATAAAACTAACAATTTAGAACAATCAAATCGAGACTTAATAAAGAGAAAATACACTAGAATCCACGAATGATGAAATGACTACCTAGGGTTTACTTTATTCATGTTTAATGTTTTATGGATTGATTATGGAACTTGTTTTGGAACCGGGATCTTTGAATTTTAACTTATCAACATATTAGAGATTCTTTAACCGTTTTCAAAGATTTCAACTAAATTGTCTATAAGTCTACTAAGCACCGGTTTAGGTTAATTACTCTCACGAGTTAACCAACCCATCAATGATTTATCCTAAAAACCATCTACCTCACAATTATGAAAGTCTCAATACATGAACATGCACAGGATAATAAGGAGATTCCTCTTGGACTTAGCATACAAGACTATGTTTAATTGACCTAGTCTTAATCTTTTCACAAAGACCTTAACTAGTCCTTAAACATACAAGATATACTAACAATTTCTCACCTCACGGTTATTGAACTTGGTTAAACATCTAATTCATTCATGATCCAATTATTATTCCTATGAATTACTACGTCTAGTAACACATCCACGAATCAAGAACACCGAGTAAATGACCTAGCATATGCTCATTACACGAAAGACATTCGTCAAAGCATACGAGGAAACAACAATTCAATCACAAACATCATAAACATTCATCCACATCCAAGAGTTCAAAACCAAATCATAAATCATTAAAAATCAAAACTTGTTCCACAATCAATCGGTATTATCATCAAACATGCATAATTGTAAAACCCTAGGTAGTTCAAAAGATTTAGCCAATAGTCATCATGAACAAACAGAAAGATCTAATGTATAAACCACAGCAAAACATCATACGAATGGAAAACAAAACAAGAATAAGAACCGATCGTGATTACACCCTTCGATATGCAATCCTAGGGCTTCCCGATGATGGATCTTGCCTTACTTGCCTTCCAGAACTCCTTGGTCGCCTCCAATATTGCCTCTGATCGTCCCAGAATCGAATGTGTGCGCCTTCAGCCGTTTTCCAAATCATAAACTTGATTTTCTGAGTTTTTAACCCTGTCGCGTAGCGCGACATGTATCTCCATGCCCGTCGCGTAGCGCGACGGGTTCCACTACCCGAAAAAATAGTCGGGTCAACCGGCATCATTAAGTGAGGGGTAAATTTGTCATTTCCACCTGTCGCGCTACGCGACAGGGTTTCCTGTGGTCCTCGCGTAATGCGAGGAGTTGAAAAATCCAGAATTCTTCTTTCCTGTTCTTGTATCTGTTCTCGTTCAACCGGACACTCTTTTTCTTGATCTTTTATGCCACAATGATGTGTTTATAACCTGCAAACATTAAATTATAGAAATGTGAAGAACCAGCATCTATTGACTCAAAAATTGATTAAAACTGCACAAACCGAATTAAAAACAAATAGAAAAACAAATGTGTTTTACAACACATCAGGAATGATGTCCAAACAATTATTGGAAGAGGCAGCATCGGAAGAAGGTGAGTTTTCTGTATGGCCAGGAGAATTTTCTGGAGGGGAAGCATGACCATTTTCAGGAACATCTACAGGTGTGTTATTCAAGACCGGGGATAAAGGAGTAGAAATCTGTTCACTTTGGTCTTGAGAATTTATTTGATGAGAAAGAAGAAAGGAAAAGAATTTAGAGACAGAACACTCTTCAAAAGAAGATAGATCTTCAGAAGTCTGGCAAGATTCTGAAGAAGAAGAGGAAGAAGGGGTAGAAGAGATGTAGGTGAAGCTTTCAAGATCAAAGAGATCATCAGGAGTAGAGGGGAAGAAGAGGTCGAAGCAGATTCATTGAATTTGACATCAATAGTTTCTTCAACAATTTTAGTCCTGAGATTGAAAGCTCGGTAAGCCTTAGAGGTCTAAGAATATCCGAAAAAGTATCTACAATCTACTTTAGCAGCAAACTTGGATAGAGAGTCTTTTTTTTTCAAGATGAAGCACGTACATCCAAAGACTTTGAAGAAGAAGAAGAAGAGAGGCTTTATGTTATGAAGGACTTCATAGGCAGTCTTGTTATGTCTTTTCACAATGTGAACTCTGTTCAAGACATAGCACGCAGTGTTTACTGCCTCAGCCTAGAAGGATAAAGGTAATCCAAAAACAAATCCTCCATTCTTTGGAATGAAGTTATTTAAAATGGATCTGCATCCTGTCATGTGCCTAGAGCCTCCACTGTCCACATACCATAGATGACTTTGGTTTGAAGAAGGTCTCTGCACATGACAATTTATTTGCAATAGGTTAGATATGTGTCTTATTTTATTTTTAGAAGAGAAAGAGGATGTTTATTTATTTTGCTGAGATTTATTCATCAATTTTTGCATCATCAATATCAGCTGTTGCTGATTTTGATGCATGATATTGATTTGTGAATCCACGGAAGGAGGGTTCACATCAACAGAAGGATGGGCGGCATGAATCACCATGGGGTAAGAAGGTGGTGTTCCAACGATAGAAGGCCCGGGTTAAACAAGTGAAGGAGAAGAAGAGTGAGGTGATGAATGAGAAGATGCTGAAAATCTATTAGCCTTCTTTGATTTCTTCATTTAATTAGGAGATTTTCCTTTAGTTGAAGAACCCTGTTCGGCTTTCAATTTTTTAGTATTTAGTTTTTCTCTTGCTTTCTCCAGAGGAGTTTTTGTCCAACAATTTTCAGTAGTATGATTATACTTAAAATATTTTAGACAAGTAGGAGACAAAGCAGAGTAGTTGGGGATGAAAGGCTTATTTGCCTTCATTATTGGATAGAGAGGATGTTGGACTAAAAGAACCAATGAGCCTGATCAGAAAAATCTCTAAGTCTCACAGCATTACAACAACTGAAGAAGAACACAAAGGCTGATATTCAAATGTGCTGAAGTCACAAGATCTGAAGAGATGTACAACAGCTGAAGTGTAAGTCGTCAGGTGTTGTAGTGTATAGTTAGTCTTCAGTAGTTTTCTTATTGTTTGTAAAAGTCTGGTGAGTAGTTTACTCATCAGAGGTTTTAGTATTTTGTATTTCAGTAGTTTCAGTATTTGTACTTCAGTAGTTTTGTTCTTCAGTAGTTGTAGAGTTTGTCTTCAGATGTTGAAGACATTCTCAGTCGTTTAGTTAATTTCAGTTGTTTTGTTTTGTCTGTTAGATGTCAACATCATGTGACATCATCAGACGTCACTGCCTTCTATATATATAGGCAGTTGACATGATTGTAAAAAAAAAACGAAGTTAATCAATTGAATGAGATATTCCTTTTACAGAAAACTTTCTCTCTCTATAACAAACTTGCGTTACTGTTTGATTGAACTTGTTCTTACTTTACTTATGCTAATTCTGTGTTGAATTCCGCTGCTATACTCTACTGATTTATCAATTGAGAACATCTGATCCTACAATTGGTATTAGAGCAGGTTAATCATTGATCGATTACACAATTGATCTCTAAAACTGCTCAAATTTGTTCTCAAATTGAGTGAATTAGCTGATTAAGTAAGAATTTGTTATAGATTGAAGTTTTCTGTTAACTTCTGTTGATTTGTATTTCAATATCAATCTGTTTTGCATCAATTGATTGAGATTTGCATTAGTTTGTGTTAAATTGCTTGAATCTGTGATCATGTCAACTCCGAACAATGATCCGCACAATACAGGCTCCGCAACCAAGCCTCCGATGCTTGTGCGGAGTGAGTACAACATATGGCAACGTAGAATGCTACATCACCTGTCGATTAACAGCGCAGGATGTTGGAAATCTGTTGTGCATGGACCATATAAACCCACGATCACTGATCCTGAAACTAAGATCATGATTCCAAAACCTGCTGATATGTATTCGGATGAGGCCATTAAACTGTTTGAAATTGATGCTAAAGCTCATGGTATTCTGGCCATGGCTCTGCCGAATGAGATCTATTCTGGTTTGATGCATTATGATACTGCTCATGATCTCTGGGTTGCACTGAAAGAACAATTTGGTGGAACCGATGAGGTTTTAGCAAATACTAGAGAAATTCTGGCTCAGCAGTATGAGACATTTTCTCACCGAAAGGGTGAATCCTTGACTCAACAATTTGAGCGATTCTCATGTTTAATTTCTGAGTTAAAAATGGTTAAGCAAGAATACACTAATAGTCAGATGAATAACAGATTTCTCAGATCATTGCCTGAGAGATGGGACACTTATACAATTGTCCTACGCTCTAATGCTAATCTAGAAAGTCTATCTCTCACCCAATTACATGGGAAACTCTTAACTTTTGAGAGAGAGGTAGAACAGAAGAGAAAACTGTCTTCATCTGGAAAACTTGCTGATGATTTTGTTCCTGGTAACACTGCTTTACTTGGTCAGGAGTCAGAGTTTAATGGGTCTGAATGTTCTTATGATGAACATATTGACTTTTCTACTAACAATTCTGATCATGCTTTTGTGGGAGTTGAGGGTAATGCAGGAAGTTATAGTGACAACTTGTGTTTTGTGATGGATGATTTGAAAGGTATCCCGGATGATGATCTAGAGGAGATGGACATTTTAAGTCAAATGGCATTGATCAACATCAGATCACAAAAGTTTTATAAAAGAACAGGAAGGAAGTTCCCTGGATTATCTGGCAAGACTAAGGTTGGATTTGACAAAGGGAAGTTGAGGTGTCATAAGTGTCATAGGCTTGGTCACTTTGCTAGGGAGTGCAAAACATCTGGTTCTAATCCTGCTGCACCTTTTGTGACCTTTCCAAGCAACAATTCCTCAGGCAAAGGACCACAATCTTCTGGTACCAGTCAACAGCAATTCTATCCAGCTCACTTTGTTCCACAAAATCCAATGCCCTATCCATATCCTTGCTTTTACATGCCTCAACCTCCTCACAATCCAGCATTAATCTCACCACAATCACCTGCTCTTCCTGAACCCAGCAAACCTCAATCAACTCAACAGTCTCAACAACAACAGCATCAGAGTTTCTTCACTCCTGGAGTTGTTGATTGGAGTAGCTTGCCTGATGACTTATCAGACTTCAACATGCAGCCTTTTTCTGAAACTAGTCCACATGGTGGAGACAATCCTTTTGGAAATCTGGCACTGATGGCTATTGATTCAACTGACAATATCTGTCAATCCTCTTCAACATCTCAGGTATCTTCTGAATCAAAAGCTAAATTATGTTCAGAGTCATGCATTTCAGCATTTGCTTCCATTAGGGAAATCAATGTAGAACTGATTAATGAGAAATTTGAATTGGAAAAGGTTGTGGCTAAAAACAAAACTGAGTTTGAAAAAGCCTTAAATGAGAAAGAATCTGAAATTTATAAACTTAAATGCTTGTTGTCTGATGAAAAAGCTAGAGTGGAAGTTATGCTAGTAAAGCATAATGATCTGAAACAAACACTTGCAGCAACCCAAGTCAATTGTGAAAAATGGGTTGAGTCCTGTAAGGGATTTGAAATGTTATTGAGCAAACAGTCAGCTTCAAATGTTAAGTTTGGGATTGGTTATAATCACACTGGCCCCCCTACTGATTATAAACCAAAAAGTCTTGACTGTGAAACTGATGGGGAGAGTGTGTACCAATCTACCAACTCTTCAGAAATGTCTGATTCTGTCGACATATCTGAAGAAGACTCAAATGTTTGCAAAGTTGCTGCTGAAAAGGTTGAGATTGAAACATATTCTTATTCAATTGGGTGTACAAATGTCATTGAGGATGACTCTTGTCAGGATAATGTCTTATTTGAGATTAATCCTGATGAACATTTTTCAAATGTTTTAAAATTACACTTAATTGAATCAGATGGGGATAGTGTTGGTGAAAATGAGGCAAGAATTTTGATAAGTCAAAGTCATTCTTCAGCAGTTGTTGAAAAAGCTGATAATGCAACAACTGATGTTGGTAAATGTGTTGAGACACAAGTGCTGAAAAATAACTCTTCAGATGTTGTCAAAACATCAGCTGTTGTCAATTTGACTACAAATACTGATGCCTTAGATGTTCTGATGAACAAACAATCTGTTTCTAAGTCATCAGTACTTGTAGAGAATCACAAAGAAAGAAAGAAGAGGGTGCCTTGTGATATTTGTAGGTTGTTTAATCATTCAACTGATGAATGCTGGTACAGAAAAGGTTCAAAATTCAATAAAATCAAGAATAAAAACAAGAATATACTTAAAATGAAAAATGCATTCAGTTCAAAATTTGTACCAGAATCATCAGTTGTTTCAAAATCTGGAAAATCAGTACAAGGAAATACTTCAAGTCATTTCAAGAAAGGAAAAGAAATTGTTCCAGATTCAGGGAAACAACACTTGAAAACATCTATTTTAACTACAGACACAAAACTGATCAACAAGAAAAATAAAAAATCAAGTCCTGATGTGTCTGATGAAATCAAGCTTTTAACTCAAACTCATAATCAACTGATGCTAATGATGCAACAACTGATAGGAAGGGTCAATATGGCAGAGGCATCTGTTGATTCATTTCATAAAAAGAAATCAAAATCAAAAGTCAAACCAAAAATTTCTGATAAGAATGCTTCAAGTGTTGCTTCAACTGATAATGCTAGTTCTGTTTCTTCAAATGTTAACAGACCCAAAACCAAAATGGTTTGGGTCCAAAAGTCTAACTGAGTGTGTTGTTGTATGCAGGGTCCTTCAGCATGCCAAAGTAGCATCTGGTATGTTGATAGTGGAGGATCCATGCATATGACTGGGAGCAGATCTCTTCTTCATAACTATTTCACTGGAAGGAGAGGATTTGTGTCCTTTGGTAATGATGCTAAGGGGTATATCATAGGTAAAGGTGTAGTCACTAATGGTGAGATTAGGTTTGATGATGTTAATCATGTTGAGAATCTTAAGTACAATCTGCTGAGTGTTAGTCAAATGTGTGATAAGGGTCATGTGTCTCTCTTCACTAAGCAAGATTGTAGGATTTTATCTTCTGATGTGATGCCTTTGATTAGCAAAGTGTTAGATGAGTATACACTTCTTAAGGCTAACAGAGTGGGAAAGGTATATGCCTTTGATCTTTCTAAGAAAATCTCTGTCAAAGGTCATCCTTGTTTATTTTCTAAGGCCTCTTTCAAGGAATCAAATCTGTGGCATAGAAGATTAGGTCATGTGAACATTAAGAACATGAATCAATTGGTGAAACATGGTTTGGTTAGAGGTCTTCCTTTAAAGGATTTTAGCTGTGATGAAAACTGTTCTGCATGCTTGAAAGGAAAACAACACAAAGCCTCTTTTCCTTCAATTGGAGATTCCAAATCCACTGGTTGCTTACAACTGTTGCACATGGATTTGTTTGGTCTAGTGCAGATAATGTCTATGGCTAAGAAGAAGTATTGTCTAGTTATTGTTGATGACTATTCAAAGTTTGTCTGGACTTTCTTCTTACACTCAAAAAGTGAAGTTGCTAAGGCTATTATCAACTTTGTGTTGTATGCTGAAAAGCAATATTCTCTTTCTATCAAGTGTGTTAGGAGTGACAATGGCACTGAATTCAGAAATCATTTTCTTGATGAATTTTATCAGTCAAAGGGAATTCAGAGACAGTATAGCATTCCCAGAACTCCTGAACAAAATGGAGTTGTAGAAAGGAAGAATAGGACCCTGATTGAAGCTGCCAGAACAATGCTTGCTGATTCTGGTTTACCTCTCACATTCTGGGCAGAAGCTGTTAACACAGCTTGCTATGTGCAAAACAGAGTTTTGGTGAATCAAAGATGGTTGAAGACTCCATATGAAATTCTTCATTCTTTAACTCCTTTGATTTCCTTCTTCAGAGCTTTTGGGTGTCCTTGTTACATTCTCAACACCAAAGATCAACTTACCAAGTTTGATTCCAAAGTTGATGCAGGATACTTTGTTGGATATTCTTCAACTTGCAAGGCATATAGAGTGTTCAATTGTAGAACAAAGAGTGTAGAAGAAACTCTTCATGTCAAATTCAATGAATGTCCTAAAGATTCCATTCCTCAGAATCCTGCTGAGATGTTTGATCTGAATATCTTGCAACATGATTTTCTGTTGAGAATAGTGGTGTAGAAGATGCAGTTCTTTCAGCTGATCCACCACCAGCTTCTACAGCAACATCACATGGAATTCCAGATGATGAAGATGCAAGTACCCATTTGTTCAGATTTAGTGACAATGTGTCCACATCTACCAAATCTGATGCTCCTCCTGCTTCAGCAATCCCACTCAATACAAATGCTGATGAAATTCTGGAATCCTCTCAATCATTTGAAATCCCAGCTGCTTTGTTCCCTGAATCATCTTCAACTGCAACATCTGATCCTCCAGCAAACACTTGCACTGATCTTATTCCATATCAAGAACTGAAGAATCATCCATTATCTCAAGTCCTCGGTGATATTTCTGCAGGTGTTTCAACCAGAAGTCAATTATCTAACTTTTGTCTTTATGCTCTCTTTGTCAGTCAACAAGAGCCAAAGAACTACCACATAGCACTTAGAGATATTGGCTGGGTGGAGGCAATGCAGTTGGAATTGTTGCAATTCAAGAAGCAACAGGTTTGGGAGCTGGTTTCTTTACCTCCAGGTAAGTGTGCAATAGGCACAAAATGGGTGTTTAGGAATAAAACAGATGAAAAAGGTCAAATCATTAAAAACAAAGCTAGACTGGTTGTACAGGGGTTCTGTCAGGAAGAAGGTATTGATTATGATGAAACTTTTGCCCCTGTAGCCAGATTAGAAGCAATTAGGCTGTTTTTAGCATATCCTGCCTTACATAAACTTAAAGTTTTTCAAATGGATGTCAAAAGTGCTTTCTTATATGGCAAAATAAAAGAGGAAGTGTATGTGTGTCAACCTCCAGGCTTTGAGGACAATAAACATCCTGATTGGGTGTACAAGCTTGATAAAGCTCTTTATGGGCTGAAACAAGCACCTAGAGCCTGGTATGACACATTATCCACTTTTCTTCTAAAAAATAATTTCACTAGAGGCTCCATTGATCAAACTTTATTCATAAAGAATGTAAGTCAGCATAAGCTACTTGTTCAAATTTATGTTGATGACATTATATTTGCTTCATCTGACCCAAAGTTGTGTGATGATTTCACTAAACTTATGACTACAAATTTTGAAATGAGTGCTATGGGGGAGTTACAGTTTTTCTTGGGTCTTCAAATCAAACAAAAACCTGATGGAATTTTCATTCACCAATCAAAATACACAAAAGAACTTTTAAAGAAATTTGATTTGCAAAACTGTAAGCCATGTTCCAACCCCATGAGCACCACCACACAACTTGATGCAGATCTGAAAGGTACTTCAGTGGATGAAACTCTTTATAGATGTATGATTGGATCTTTAATGTATCTAACTGCATCCCGGCAAGACATTATGTTTGCCACATGTGTTTGTGCTAGATTTCAGGCTGCACCCAAAGAGTCTCATTTGATTGCTGTGAAAAGAATTTTCAGATACTTGCAAGGTACTCAATTCCTGGGAATATGGTACTCCACTGGACAATCCTGCAAGCTGGTTGCTTTTTCAGATAGTGACTATGCAGGATGCAAACTCTCAAGAAAATCTACTTCTGGTGGGTGTCAGTTTCTAGGAAATTGCTTGGTTTCTTGGCAAAGTAAGAAGCAAACTTCTGTAGCCACCTCCACTGCTGAAGCTGAGTACATTGCTGCTGCAAGTTGCACTTCCCAAATTCTCTGGCTTCAGTCTCAACTCCTGGACTATGGCATCAAAGAACTGAAGACACCATTGTTAATGGATAGTGCTTCAGCTCTTTGTATTGTCAAGAATCCAGTTCAGCACTCTAGGACTAAACACATTGAGATCAGACATCACTTTATAAGAGATTGTTTTGAAAAAGGTCTGATTGATCCCAAATTTGTTCCTAGTGCTGATGAGCTTGCTGACATTTTTACTAAGCCTTTAGACACATCCACTTTTCAAAATTTAGTTCTCAGGCTTGGTATGTTGCAACTTGAATAGGTTAGTGTTTAAATGAATAAAATGTTAAATATCCTTTTAAAATTCCAAAAATATTTTTTTTCTTTATCTTGACACATTTTGATATTTTCAGTACATACTGATACATATCAAAAGTACTGATTCAAGAACAGTTATGACCTTTTCTAATACTCTAAGCTACAAGTACTGATGAGTATTGATTCACTAAGTACTGAAGGTCAAACATTACTCACACAGTTCTGATGAACAAATTGTTTACAAGTTCTGATGAACACATTGTTCAAAAGTTCTGATGAACAAAATTTCCACAAAGTTCTGATGAACAAATTGTTTACAAGTTCTGATGAACACATTGTTCAAAAGTTCTGATGAACAAAATTTCCACAAAGTTCTGATGAAAAAATTGTTTACAAGTTCTGATGAACACATTGTTCACAAGTTCTGATGAACAAAATTTCCAAAAAGTCTGATGAACAACTGATGAAAACAACTGATGAACAAAACTGTCGACAACACCTGATGAGTAATTTTACTCTTCAGTTGTTTTAACTTCTGTTCTTTTCTCTATTTAACTCAACCTTCTTCAGTTGTTTCATTATCACCTTCTCAGAACTTTTCATCTTTTTTCAAAACCTATTTTCCCTCTTTCATCTCTGCTTCCATGGCTGCTCTTACTTTGAAACCGCGTCACAATTCGATTGCCTACTTGACCAAATCTTCATTCTGGTCCAAGTTTGATGAAGCAGTGGATTTGATGAACTCCTCTCAATTCAAAATTGCTTTTCTCATCAATCCGACTCTGTATGTCGAATCCATTCATCAATTTTGGATGAATGTTGAACTGGTAAATGTTGGAACTGGAGTCCTATCTCTTCGATCAACAGTCAATGGTCACAACATCCATATTAGTCCAGCTGAGCTAAGGGATGTTCTTCAACTGGACGATGCCAACCTTGTCGCTCAGTTCCCTAAAAGTGCCACTGACCTCTGTTTTACAAGTCATGAATACCAGGGCAACTTAAGTGATTCCACACTTTTCAAGAAGCACTTCAATGACCCAGAGCGCTTGATATTCCATATGATCAACATCTGCTTGGCTCCGAAGTCTTCTTCATGGGATCAAATGTCTTTTCGATGGCAACAGGTATTGTATTCTATCCTAGAATCTCAAAAGCTAAATTTTTCTCAAATACTCTTTTCTGAATTAACTGAACATGCTGGTAAGCCTGTTTCTTCTAGATGGCTACTCTATCCACGTTTTATCATGGCCATCATAGAGAAACAGCTTCAGCAAAATGGCCTTGTTGGTCAGGGGATCTCTGCTCCAGCAGTTTTGTTGGAAGTATATTCCCGACACAACTCTAACCCTACTCTCAAAGAGGCTGCCCGAAAGCTAAAACCCAAGCAGAGGGAACCCACAGCCTCCACCACAAAATCCAAATCCAGAGTCCCCACTAAACCAAAATCCAAACAAACCAAAAAGGCTGCTCAGGGAAATGAGTCCCCTGAGTCTGCCCATGCCTCACCAAGGCATGACATGGTCACTGGGAGTAGTCAACCAGTGATCCATCCGACTCCACCGGCTCAAACCGCCCAGGATTCCTCTCAATAGGAACCTGATGCAACTTTTGAAGGGGCAGACACATCACTAGAACCTCTTTCAGTTGAAAAGGTTTCTATTGAACAGCACCAATCTCCCCGGGTGCAATCTGTTTCAAAACCAATTCCTATGGAAACCACCGCAGATAGTCCCACTTTTGTTATTGAAAACATCCTGAATCAGTTGAACACTCCTATCCCCTCCCAGACACCTATCACTACTGGGATAAGCTCCAACATTGAGGGGGAGGACCAAAGTGTCTCTGATAACCCACAGGATCATGACTACAACATCAGATCTCCTAGTGTGGAAAGAGAGATTCTGATATCTGACAAGGCTGCTACTTCATCACCTCCATCATTTGGAGTGATTGCTAGTGGTACCATTGCTAAGACCTTGTCAGAGGCAACAACTGATGAAGGGGTTACCCCTGAGGTTGGAAGTCCCCAGAACCAAGAAAAAGGGGCACCTGATCATGTTGAGCCACACTCAACTCAGGTAGATCCTGATACTCTCAGGAGGTCAGATGATTTAGCTAAGGCTACTGATGACCAAAGAACACTTGCTGAGGTTCTGAAAAAGAACCAACTCCTTGAGGCTGAGGTATGTAGACTCAATGAGCTACTCACCAAAATGTCCAAGGACAAAAGTCCATCTTCCCCACTTAACCCACAGATGGCACCTTCTCATTCTGAAGGTCACCCAAACACTTCCCCCACTACTTCACAATTTCAAATGCCGCCAGCCTTTGCTTCAGGCACTAATCCTTTGGGTTCTAGCCCCCCAGAGGCATTAGCTGCTGCCTTTCTACAAATCCTCCCTCTAATCACTCCATTACTGAAATCAATTATTGTTCAAGCCCTTGATGAGAGGTTACCTTCCCAAACTCAAATTCAACAAATGGTTGATGAGGCTGTGACTGCTAAACTTTCAACTCTACATACTCCTTCTTCCCCTGCAGCCAAAAAGGGGGAGTTAGGAACTGAATCAGTCACAACTTCAGCTTCCAAAAGGCCAAGGTCTGAAGAGGTTGCATTTGAAAGGTCTCCTGTCATTCAAGTAACTTATAAGAGACAGAAGAAGAACAAACCTGTTGAGATTATCAACAGAGATGATGTGGAAGTTGAGCAGGAAATGGTTGCTAAAGAAATTGACGTTAGTGCTGAACAATTGGAAGCCACAACATCTGATGTACAAGAATTTGATGTACAATAATTGGCTACAACTTCTGAAGTTCAAACACAGGCTACAATCTCTGAAGTTCAAGTACAAGCCACAACTTCTGATGCACAAGACACTGAACTAGAGGGGGTTCAAATTCCAGAAGTTCAGACTCAGGTTGTTGAGGTAAGGGCTCCTCCAAAGAAGAGAAGGCAACTCAGAATTCAAGAAGAAGAAAGTTCTGATGCAGAAGACAGGTTGCCTATCTCCACAGTCATCAAGTCAAAAGCTCAAAAGCCTGCACCTTCAACAACTGGGGTAGATCTGACAGTTCCAAAGAAGAAAATTACTCTTCCTGCCAATTACATTCCTGAAAAGCCATTAGCTTTTGGTCAACAGCCAATTATTACACCAGAGGCTAGGATGTTGGCAGTCAAAGTAAAACTGGAAGAAGAAGAGAGCCAAAAGAAACATGATGAGCAATTTCTCAAGTTGGTGGACAAAGATTATCCTCAGACTTCAACTATCACTGCAATGAAAAAGGAAGCTCAAAGGTTGTATGCTCTGAAATGGACATTTAAATATACGAAAGAATTGATTAAGATGTGGCCTGACCCAAGGGTTCTTCATAGGATTCACAAGAGACAGCCCCCAGCAACTTATGCAAATAGGATCAAAAGGGTGTTGAGTGCTGAAATCATGCTTGGGTCAGTACTTGATCCTTGGGAGATAATTAATGATTTCAAGAGTGTGTACAACTCTGGCTCAAAGGCTCCAAAGTTTATAGAGAACAAAATGATCAAGAAAGGCTTGGTATATAGGAAACTTGAAAGTGTTCAACAAAATGAGCTTTCTCTATTTTTAGAGGGTAAGCACCCTGATGAGTTTGTGTACAGGGAAATTACAAGAGTAGAACTGAAGGATGGGACTACGGTCAGATACTTGTCTGAATTTTATGGGCCTGAGTCCTTCTTCGAAGGTGAACCTGAAAGAATGACTCCAGAAGAGAAGATGTTACTACTTGAAGCTTATGTCCGGGAGTCTTTCAGGTTAGTATACAATCAATAGCTTCAATGAGAGGGGTTAATGCTCATAGTCCATTTCCCCAATGGAGTTCCCTCTCATATTTTGACAGTTAGAGTTTTTGAAAGCTGTTGGTTATCAGGCTTATACTTTAATTGGTCATTTTGATACTGATCTCAAAGAAAAAGACATTTCTTTCTGCCTGGAATAAATAAGTGAGACCTTAAATAAGTTAGAGGTTTTTGGCTGCATTGGTTCAGGGGGAGTTTGTTGGACTAAAAGAACCAATGAGCCTGATCAGAAAAATCTCTAAGTCTCACAGCATTACAACAACTGAAGAAGAACACAAAGGCTGATATTCAAATGTGCTGAAGTCACAAGATCTGAAGAGATGTACAACAGCTGAAGTGTAAGTCGTCAGGTGTTGTAGTGTATAGTTAGTCTTCAGTAGTTTTCTTATTGTTTGTAAAAGTCTGGTGAGTAGTTTACTCATCAGAGGTTTTAGTATTTTGTATTTCAGTAGTTTCAGTATTTGTACTTCAGTAGTTTTGTTCTTCAGTAGTTGTAGAGTTTGTCTTCAGATGTTGAAGACATTCTCAGTCGTTTAGTTAATTTCAGTTGTTTTGTTTTGTCTGTTAGATGTCAACATCATGTGACATCATCAGACGTCACTGCCTTCTATATATATAGGCAGTTGACATGATTGTAAAAAAAAAACGAAGTTAATCAATTGAATGAGATATTCCTTTTACAGAAAACTTTCTCTCTCTATAACAAACTTGCGTTACTGTTTGATTGAACTTGTTCTTACTTTACTTATGCTAATTCTGTGTTGAATTCCGCTGCTATACTCTACTGATTTATCAATTGAGAACATCTGATCCTACAGAGGATGAGGATGAGACTGAGGAAATCTGATGTCAAACATGGGCCTCTTTCCTCTGTAGAGGCCGGAAGCATGACTATCAGAAGTCTTATGAAGACTTGTACCTTCCGAACTTTGAGTAGAGCTTATGGTAGGAGCAGTCTCAGTTTATTCAGAAGCATTTTTATTTTGATCACTTTCCAAAGGTGTTTCCTCCTGTCTCTCAACGTTAGTTTCAGTGGGATAAACAAACGTGGTAAACTTTGGAGGTTGGTACACTCTTGGAGGTTTGATTGTGATGGATGGAATTTCATCCGGAGAAAAGGTGGGGGAAATTGGCTTAGAATCAGTCTCATTTATTTTGTTGTCAATCGGGGTGTAGTCCACTAGAGGACTAGTATGATTAAACCCGATTCCAAATTTGGCCTTGCTGTGAACTTGCTTACTTAAAAGCATTTTGAACCCTTTGCAGGATTCAACCCACTTGTCACAGCTAACCTTGGTCTGAGACAATTCATCTCTAAAAGCTGCATATTTTTCATTTTGCAAATCGAATAGAGCTTGTAGATTGCGCTTTTCAGTCATTAGGACAGAGATTTGACTGTCTTTATTCTTTATTAGTTTTTCTATTTCGGAATTTTTGTTGTCAAGCAGTTGCTCCAACTCCTGATTTTGTTGTTGAAGCAACACATTGGCTTTCTTTATTTTTGCAAAAGCCTATATGCACGTATCAGTACATAGTTTTTCTAGAGTGGAGGAAGACACCTGTGCATCAAGAGTGTCTGTAGCAGGTTGTTCAGAAGTGGAAGAATAATCACCAACAGTCATAAGATCAAAATCTGTTGGTTCGGAGGCAATGAGGGCATAGCCTACATCGTCAGGCAAGCTGCTCCAGTCGACATACACTTGGGTAAAGAGAGCCGGTTGACTGGAAGAAGAAGATTGAGCAGCAGGGCCTTGTATATTTATTTGAGAAGAAGATGGTGCAACAATTTGAAGAGGTGCAGGAGTCAGTTGATACATGCTACCATTTGCAACTTCTACATATTGTACGTTAGTAGAAGGAGGGGTTTGTACAATATGTGCTGACTCCTGGGGATTTTTGTGCCTTCTGAAGGAAGATGAAGAAGAAGAAGAAGAAAAAGGAGCAGAAGAAGTATGTGATTGTGAGTTCAGAAAGGTCACATACGGAGAAGAATTTGAGTGGGGAGCATTTTTTCACTCCCTTGCGAAGTGTCCAGTGCCATGGCATCTGTAGCATTGAACCTTAGCCTTATTTAGACTGAACCTGGTTTTCCCTTGAATAACAAGGAATTTTCTTCTAGCCATCTTATAGAACTTGTTCGTTCTAATACTCAAGAGGGCCCAGTTGGTGAAGAATATCCGTCTCTTCCAAGTCATCGCTTGGAACTTGATAGAGATCATCCTTGATAAAACACAGATGATCAGAGATGGGAGACTGGTCATCACAGGAAGAAGAAGAAGTGATGCGAGTGGTTATGTCAATATATTCATCATTACCCTGATCATTTGATTCAGAGTTATGACTCAAAAGAGCTGTGTTCCCATGCACATACTCTTCCGTTGATTTACCATACTTTATAAGTTTTCTCTTCTGGTCAATCTCTCGCTCAAATGTGAGCAAATTACTATGAAGTTGAGTGAGCGAGAGCTTGCCAAAGTCTGGAGAGGATCTCATGACAATGGAATAGGTCTCCCATTTGTCAGGTAGAGATCTCAAGAAGCGGTTCAAGACTGAGACAGGGGGTACACTTGACCAGCAAATTTTAATTCACTTAAGAGAGAAGTGAATCGTTAAAACTGCTGAGTCAATGACTCATTATTTAGTTGGGAGAATGTCTCGTATTGTTGAGCTAATATCTCCCTGGTATTAGCCACAACATCTTCGGTAGCACCGAATTGCTCTTTTAGAGCATCCCACAAGTCTTTAGCAGAGTCATGGTGAAGAAGACCGGAGTAAATTTCGTTGGGAAGAGCCATAGCCAACTGAGCACGTGTCTTTGCATCAAGCTCCAACTTCTGGTAATCCTCTTCGGTGTAGTTCCGAGGATCTTTCGGGACATTGTCTCCAGTCTCTGTGTCTAGCACCGTTGGTTTATGCGGTCCGAACATGACAGACTTCCAACATCATGTATGATTATTAGACAGGAAGTGTAACATCCGCCTCTGCCAAATGTTATATTAATGCCTGACTAAGATTGGTGGCTTCATGGCAGAACCGGTGTTATGGGGATCGATAGAGAATTTCTCTGCCATTGGTTCACAAATAATTATGAGCAAATCAACTAGTGATGAGATCTCAAGGTGATTTGTTAGAATGACTTTTGAACATAGTTTAGTTCAAAAATCAAACTCCTACAGATTTAAAGAGACAAGAAAGACAGAAGAGATAGAATGCATAAAACTAAAACAACAACATATCAAAGAGAGCTTTGTTTTAGTCTTGATGGATAAACCAAGACTAAAGACAAGGATTTAATACCAATTGTTGAACTACAAGAACCTCGAGTAGTAGCTGTTTAACTAGGAACAATGCTTTAGACACTTAGTCAAAGCTTAGGTTTCAGCTCCCTCTAACGTTTTGCACAAGTTATTTTCGTTGTTTTAGTTTTCTTGTCTAGAAAGAGAGAAGATGAGAGATAGAAAGCACAAGAAAATATGGGGGAAGTAATCCTTAATTATTCAAAGAATATTGGGAATTAAATACACAAACATTCTGTGATATAGGACAAGAAATAATAAGACAAATAGCTGACATTAGTACAGACACTGATACAACAGACTAGAACAAATACAAAGTCAACAACGTAAACAAGAGTCTTCAGTAGTCTTCAGGCCTTCCGATGTTGATGTAGATGTACTGGAGTTCAGTGTTTATTCCTTCGGAAGTTGTTCATCAGAAGCTGATTAAGTAATCAGTTATTTGGGAAGAGAAGATTGTCTTCCGAGTCATTTGACTTCTTCCGATGTAGAGGTTGTCTTCCAATGATGTCAGGATCAGCTATTGGCTTCTGAGGGAATAAGTTCAGCGGCACTTCTTTTTGGCGAAGCTTCCGCTGAGAGTCTTTCGATACCGAACCAGTTCTTCAATCGGAAGAGAAGCATCCGCGGCTTGTCTTTTCGCGGTTTTATTCAAGTGTCTGGCTTCAGTGGTTTTGCTCACCAGTCCTTATATTCCAACACAAGGAGTAGAGAAAATCCATGGATTTTCAAGCTTCTCAGGCAGTTTTTTCTGACCCAACGCATAACATCGAGTTCCCAAAGCAACTGTAGAAAGCGACCCCAGCTTTTTCTTGTTAGACATAAGATCTTTCAAGAACTTAGCATATTTGGGCATATGCTGGAGTGCTTCTAAAAAAGGGAGATTGATCTTAGGATGCTTAAACATCTCTAACAAATGTCCATATTCCTGTGCATACTTCTGTTGCATTGCACATGTTGGATATGGAAGTTTGCTTATATCAATATCAAGAGTCCTCTTCTCTTCCATCTTCTTCTTCTCTACCTCAACTCCCTTCTTCTCAACTGAAGACTCACTTATTAGTGTTGTACTTGATCGGCCTAGCCTCTGATGCACACTAACAGGAGTCTCCATTTCAATCTCATCGTGAACGGGTTCCTCAGTATCAACATCCGGTGACTTCTCTACCTCTTTGTCACCTCCACGACCACTCCTAGTCGTCACAACTTTCACATGACCCTTCGGGTTTGCTTCAGTATTCCCCGAGAAGGATCCATCCTGGCTCTCATCTAACCTCTTCGCAATATCACCTACGGATCGCTGTAGGTCTAGAAATGTTGCCTGTTGATTACTTAGCAATGTATCATGCTCCTGAAGCTTCACCTGTGTGTTGATTCTTTGCTATCAACTGCTGTAGCATCTGCATCTGCTGCTTGAGCATGTCCTTCACTTCTGGGTCACCACTGTTACCTGGGCCCGCTCCTGCATTCTCAGTCGATGCTTGATTTTGACGTGACTGATAAGAGTTGTTACCACGCCGGTTCTTGTTTGAGTTTCACCAATTTGTATTAGAATTCTAGTAACGGGGCACTCATTAGTCTCATGTCCTCGTCGACATATCTCACATTTCTTCAACTGCTTCTTCAGTTCCTTCATGTCTCTCGCTAAAGACTCTATGGTAGCCAGAAGGCTAGTGTTAGGGGTGACCTAAACACTAACCTAAGACTTAACTCGTGGTTCAACAACACATTTGAAGTCAGCATTATCCAGAAAGAAGTAACTGATTCATAATAATCACAGGAATAGCAAAAATGGCGTGTGAAATCCTTGATCTCATCAAAAATGACACGACCTCTACAAACTTTGAGGCCTCTTTAAGCTCCTCATCAATGAGTGCAATGACATTGTGTTTGTCATTTTAAAGTCTTTAACTTATAAACAATAACACAAAAAAAAACAAACATTAGTTTCTGAAAAATTTCAAAACTTAAAATTTTCAAAAATTTTTCTAAGTGTGAAAATCATCGATACTAGTAATATCATTGATATAGTATCATCGATACTAATAATATCGATACACAGAGTATCGATTCAAACTAATAGAAAAAATTAAAAATGAATGATCATCGATAGTATTAATATCGATACAATTCGTATCTATATTAACAATATTGATACTAAGTATACTGATGTTCCTTAAAGTGGCCTAAGAAAATGACTCTAAACACTAACCACCAGTTAACTTAAACCTAACGAGTTATAATCGAAATTTCTGAACTAGACCACTACGACAGGCAAGTGTACCTATCGGTTGTAGAATAGTTAATGAAAGTCCGGATTTTGAACCCAAGACACACTGACCTAACAAAACAAAATTAGCAAGTGATTACTTAAAAGGGGGTTTTTGAATAAAAATGAGAATTACTAAACTAATTAAACTAATTATCCTAATTAAATTGGAAAATACAATTTAGCGAATATTAAACCTTAACAATAGATTAAGAAATTTATTTGAAATTAATGACAAACAACTTTTAAAATAACTTAAGCAAATGGGAAAAACTCTACTTAGGTTGGATTGATGTTTGTGATTCTTGGAAACTATTGAATTTGGTTGACATGATTGAACTATGATCTTAAACAGAAAAACATAGGGAACCGAATGGATTCTGTATCATTTACCAGATGTAACCAACTAAGAAAACCATAATCTTGCAATACGCACACCAGTTAGTTGAATTACCTTCCGAATTTTCCCAACAACACTTTCGCACTCTAACAGAGAAGTCACATTTCTGATTTTCCTATCTCAATACACCACAGATGCGAGGAGTAATCTTAAGATGTCTATTCCGACACAAAATGACAATAACCTAAAGAATTCCAAAGAAACATCCCTTCCGGGTAGTTAGTGAAGAAACCTAATGCTAAAGACCATTCGACAAGTCTATCACCTTCCGAATTTCTATACTTGGAAACACACAAAACCCTAAAAACATCAATTAAACCTTTTCCTATGGCTAATGATATCAAAAAAGCCATAAACTAGTCATAACACAAAGTCAATGACCTAATACACTTCTAACACTGAAAGACATTCAACAAACACCTATGGAACATCATATTAACTAATATAATCAAGATTAAACATGCAAAACTCATCAAAATAACATAATAAGATTTGTTACGAAAGTATTTTCTATCAATAATCAAACAAATAGTTAATAACAACCAAACATCATTCAAACAAGCATCCGAACCTAAGTAGAATCAAAGATCTAGCCAATCAACATCATCTCAGTCAAACATTATCTAAAACAATGAAATAAAATATACTAGACTAGAGAAAATGAAGAACACAATTGGAACAAGAATTAACCAAAGTGTCTTTACAAAGAAATTAATCTCCTAGCAATCTCTTGGCATCGAAAGCTCCCAAAATGCTTTCATGACCTTCAGAAGTGCTAGTGGGATTGAAAAATGGCTGAACATGCTCCTCATTGCAGGTTGAAAGCTCCCTTTTATATTTTTCAAATTAGGGTAAACTTTTTCAAACTTTTAAGGCCATCGCGCCCCGCCAAGGCCCAAAATAGTCCTCTTGGCGTACCGCGAAGAACAAAACAATTGGGGCTCTCCCGAAATCCTTGGCATACCACCAAGGATTTGAAATACCTTCTTGGCGTACCGCCAAGACTGTCAAAATCTGACAGATTTGTCCTTTACTCCTATTTTCACCCGGGGCTCGATTTTCTCGTGTTTTAGCCTCGATTTCCGCTCATTTCATTTGACAAACTTGTAAAAACCATAAAATGTAAAAAGAAGCTAAAAATAACCTTAAACGACATATTTACAGACTAAAATCGACTCAAATTCACATAAAAACTATATGTGTTATTGAACACATCATATACCATCAACACTTGGAAAAATTTTGAAACAATCCATCGATACTATTAGTGTCATCAGTTTTCATCGATACTAATAACCTTAAACAACATATTTATAGACTAAAATCGAATCAAATTCACATTAAAGCTGGATGTGTTATTCAACACATCATATACCATCAACACTTAGAAAAATTTTGAAACAATCCATCGATACTATTAGTATCGATGACACTGTTTTCATCGATACTAATAGTATCAATGTAAGAACCATTAATGAAAATTAAAATTTTCAAAATTTTGGAATGATGAAATTAATCTGTAAAACCAATCAAGACTATAACAGACATCACTGATTAAGGTTATAAACCTAAAAACCTATGAATATTCAAATGATTTGTTAAAATTTGAAGGTTCAAATTTTATTAAGTTCGGCAAATCTAAACTTAAAATTTCACGGTTAAAAATGGATGTATTACCAGCCATTTTGATGAAAATGTGATGTATAATCACTGGTAAATAAATGAAGATTAAAGATGAACACAATAACAAATTCGATAATAAGACACTCTGAATTCACATAGTAATGTCGATATTGTGAGTATCAATACTGATAGTATCAACATGTATATATTCAAAAATTGATCATCGATACTATTAGTATCAATCTGTTTATCATCGATACTAATAGTATCGATGATACTTCATCGAATGTATCGTGTCGATACTAACAATATAGACGTAATTCAAAATATTCGAAAATAACTTCAAAATTTTCAAAAATTTCAAACCAAACATTAAAAACACCTTTTGTGAAAAAAATAAGAGAAACACCCTTGAAAGGTGAAACGTAAAATATTTTTGAAGTTTTCGTTTTATACAATCTATAAAAATAAATTATTTTTTTCTTTTTAATAAAATCTTTGAAAAAATCCATGTCAAATCATATTCAACTTATTCTTATTAGAATCATCATATTAAACCAAGCATTGTTGACTTTTGAATTAATCATGAAATTCAATGAGTCTCACACTTAAATGGATATTAAACTATTCCACCTCAGAATTTATTGAGGATAAAATATATACTGACATTGATCTTTTCACATATATAATAAATTAATGAAATGAGAATTATCATTTTTGATTAATCTTTTTAGATAAATAAGTTAATGGAATGCGCTAGTGAGAACAGGTCGTGTGAAGCACAGAAAGAGTCGCTATTCATATGAATTAATGAATCCTCTGAATTTCCATGTCTATATTGACATATTACAGAGGAAATTCAGTATATGTCTTTAAAAGATTATTGATAGCATAATATGTATATATATAAATCAACTCTCAATCCAATTTTGTTGAAATCAGTTAGTGCAAGTCTATCTTAAGGTAGAGATCCCATTAAATCATGAAATTTATTTAATTTGTTGCTTAGCATTACTTAAATTAAAGTATCTAATGCTTCATATATCACTTATATGCTTCAATGCACAAATTAAACATTATCAAATTCATATGTATAATTTTGACAAATTTAAATTTTAATCTCTTTGAAAATCTTAATTCAAAATAAATCAAATTCCTATCACCTTTCAGAAAATATGGATGCAATTTTCAAAAATTTTATGTTTTTTCAAAAAATTCTAAAAATTAAACTTTAAAGATAAAAATAAAAATAAAAGAAAAATAATAAACTTTCTAAGTGTAATTATTCAAAACTCTTCATTCAAACTTGATCATCCCAAGTCCTTCTACAAGAGAAGAAAATCGGGTTGAATCAAAGGCTTTTGTGAAAATATTAGCAATGTTGTCAACTGTATTAATATTCAAAAGTTGGATTAACTTTTTCTCTAAACAATCTCGAATGAAATGAAATCGAATATCAATGTGCTTTGTCATTTATGTGAAAGTGGTTTTCAGTTATGGCTATAGCAGTTGTATTATCAACAAAGATAGGGGTTATTGTAAACTTTAGACCGTAATCCCGCATTTGTTGTTGAATCCACAAAATTTGTAAACAACATCTTAAAGCAGCAACATACTCAGCCTCACAAGTAGATATGGCTACAGTAAGTTGCTTCTTACATTGGCAGGTTACAAGTTTGTTGCCAAAAAATTCACAACCCCCAGTTGTTGACTTCCTATCAAGGTTACAACCACCATAGTTAGAATCTAAAAAAGCAATAAAATTCACACTATCATCATAAGGGTACCAAAGTTCAAGACTTGGTTTTCCCTCCAGATAGCGAAAAATTCGTTTCACTACTTTGATTTGTAAATCCTTTGGTTTTGCTTGAAACCTGGAACACAAACAAATAGCAAACATAATGTCAGGTCTGGAAGCAGTTAAATATATTAGGGAACCAATCATTGAACGATATACATTTTGATCAACATCTATACCATTCCATCATTCCCTAAAATATGATGAGTGCAAATAGAGGTAGAAATAGATGTACAATCATTCATCTTGAATTTGTTCAAGATGTCATGTACATATTTACTCTGATGAATAAACAAGCCATCCTTCTTCTGATCTACTTGAATTCCATGAAAAAATGCAAGCTTTCCCATTATACTCATTTCAAATCTCTGCTTCATGACTTTTTCAAAATCTTTGCATAAATGTTCATTTGTTTCTCCAAAAATGATATCATCTACATAAATATGCACGAAAAGAAAATCATCATTCTTCTTCAAGATGAATAAAGGGATGTCTATCTTTCCCCTTGAAAATCCATTGCCCAGCAAATGAGTAGACAATGTTTCATACCAAGCCCTAGGTGCCTGATGTAATCAATACAAAGCTTTATCAAGATGATAACAGTTTGTAGGATTGTTAGGATCTTCAAACCCTGGTGGTTGAACAACATAAACCTCCTCTTTCACTTTGCTAATAGAAAGTCATTTTTAACATCTAGTTGGAAAACTTTGAACTTCTTAACACTGGCATACGCTAGAAATTACAATTTGATGGCTTCTATTCTTGCCACACTAGCATAAACTTCTTCATAATCAATACCCTCGTGTTGAATGAATCCTTGAACAAAAAGCCTAGCCTTGTTTCTGAAAATTATGCCTTTGTCATCCTTTTACACTTATAAACCCATCTAGTGCCAATAGGGATAACATCTTCAGTACAATCAACCAACTTCCAAACACCCAATTTCTCAAAATTACTTAATTCTTCTTTCATGGCTGTGTTCCAGAAAGGCTCCTTCGGTGCTTCTTTTACATTCGTCTGTTCTACCTGACTTATAAAGCATGTATATAAGCATGATTTCATAATCTCCTGAATTTCTGACAATAAGACTTCATCATCTTCACCTTGAACATGCTGGCTTCTTATTTTAACTCTATAATTTAAATTACTAATAATGTTTTCAATTGGATGATCTCTATTAATTATATTAGTTGCAATATCTTCCATAGCTATCTCGTATTCAAGATTTGTAATATGATTTTTTTCAGGTACAATATCCCCTTGAATTTCGGATACAATAATAACTGATGGATCGTTATTTGAATCATGAAATTCAACATCAGAATGTGAGTCTTCAGAAACTTCTACTTGTTTAGGAATAAAAGAAAGTGAAAAATTATATTGTAATACAGAAGAACTCCCTTCAGATGATTCCAAAACAAATCTTGGAAACAAAAAACCACCAATATTAATAGTGTCACTCAAAGACTCAGCAAGATCATTTGGAGGTGAAGGAAACAATTTATTAAAGCAGTAAAACATTGATTCATAATCAAACAGCCAATCTGGACCACGTCCAAGTAGTGTTTCAGTGAATCGACACACAGTAACCTCAAATGCTTTTTCGATCACTCTATTTTCTAGATTGAGAACTCTTTTGTTTAGAGATTTTGCTAAATACCCCAAAAAGATTCCATCCACTGCCTTCGGCTCAAATTTTGGAGTAGTCAATTTCAAATATGTGTATGTAGTAGAAAAATGCTCCAGATGAGCAATGTTGGGCTTTCTGCCTTAAAGAATATGACAAGATGTTTTTCCGTGCTTCTTGATAGTGAAGACATGGTTTAATATGTAGCGTGCAGTATTAACCGCTTCAACCCATTATGTGATCGGAAGATGAGAATCTGCAGGCATTGTTCTTGGAATTTCTATCAAAGCTCGTTTCTTCCATTTAGCTACACCATTCTGCTGAGGGGCATATGGAGCATTGAACTGGTAAGTAATACCCTTCTAGATTCAAAACAATTCCAGATTATGATTCTTGAATTCTGTTCCATTATCACTTTTAAAATAGTTGACTAGTGTAGTAAATTCATTCTGTAATTTGATAATCAAATTCTTCAAGATTTCAGGAGTCTCCGATTTAGCTGCTAAACAGAACAGCCAAGAAAGTCTAGAAAAATAATCAGTAACAAGTAGTGAAAAATATCTTCCACCTACACTCTTAACTGACACTGGACCAAAAAGATCCATATGTAACATAGATAGAGGAGTGTTGATGGAATTTTCAACTTTAGGCTTATGTGATTGTATGCGTTGTTTCCCCATTTGACATGAAATACAGTGATCAGACATAACAAATGACTGAGATGGAACACTTTCCACAAGAGCATTTCTGATCAAAAAATTCATTTTTCTTAAATGAACATGTCCTATCTGTCTGTGCCATGAAATTGAATCTTTTTCAGTAGCTTTAGAGAAGAGACAAGTAATTTGAGAAGATGATGAAGTAGAAGACATATCTAGTTGCTATATGTTGGTATGTCTGGGTGCTGTAACAAAAATCCAGTCTTCGAGGATCACCACACTAGGCTTCAGAATATTCATTGTCACAAACTTGTGAGACACTCAACAAATTAAGTTTAAGTTGTTCCACAAAGCTCACGTGCCCAAAGCTTATTTTGTTATTTGATAGCACTCCCTCCTTGGAAATGTAGCCTCCTGTGTTACCAGAAAATTTAACATAGGCACCATTTGTTCATCTAACATTTGATAAAAGCTCCAAGTTTCCAGTCATATGGCGATAATATCCACTATCAATGTTTTAACACCCCGACCGATGGCGGAAATGTCGGGATGCCACGAGGGATGTGTAGATTGTTCATAGGCTCGTGGGCATCTAAATGTATCATCACATATCAGTTAATTCAATTAAAGTAATTACCCAAAAATCATGTTCGTCATGATTCAATTACCACAATTTACGCAAAAGATATAGCTAAATTAACTAAACACTAGTCTTCAATAATCTAGTTAATTTTGCTAAGTTAGAGACCCTAAGTGATGATGTCCTAAAATTGTAGAGCTATCATTCTCTACCTACTTCTCTTCATTCACTGAGACATGTAGAAAATCAAGTGTCAACTACGAAGTAGTTGGTGAGTAATCATAAGTTTTTCATTCTCCAAAAATGTTTATAAAAGTTTCTATTTTTAAGAAAATCACATGTGAACATGTGAGATAATCCAACTATGTAAACACACAAGCAAACACACTAATCAAATAATTCAAGTAATTCTCAAGAAATCAACCAAGTATATTCAATCAATCTCAACCAAACACATCAAATCAATAATCATCATTCATCATCAATAATTATCATTCATCATAATTATCTCAATAATGTAGTGCGGAAGACCTCAGTCAACTCAATCAATGGTAGGTGGAATCATTGCGGAGGACCGAAGTCAACTCAATCAACGACATTCCTAATATGCATAAGTGTCAATATTGTGCACTACGTAGGACCGCAGTCAACTCAACCAACAGTGGAATCACCGTGGAGGACCGAAATCAACTCAATAAAAGTAATTCCATTATCTCGAAGGAACGAAATCAAATCAACCAACGATGACTCACAGAGTTATGATAATACCACATCAATCAATAATTATCTCAATAATAAGAATATCTCAATGATAATCCAAGTTTCACCCATGTGTAATCAAATCATATTCGTTTTGTTATACGTGTTCAACCCCCGAGTTTAAAAGAAAAAATGATTTAAAAGGGGGTTATGAGAATTCAACTTGATGTCTTAAGATTCAGTGTTTTGTAGAACGTGCGCTCAGGTAGATGGAATTAATAACGACTCAACCACTTGTGTTACATGCGTTTCATTTTCATAAATATATATGTTATATTATCATAAGATGTCCAATGTGTTTAACTTTAATCCTTAAGTGTGCCATTAACTTAGGTTAATTATTTAAGTTATAATGAAACACTTGATGTTTTACAAATTATCACTATTAAATATAAAGTTTTAAAACATGTTAGTTTTAAATAAATAGTGATGATAAACAAAATGTAAAATTTTACATGTACAGCTATAGATATGTATACTAAAAGGTGGTAACGTTAAGCGTACACATATATATGCATGTATGCATGTTTATTTAAGTTAACCACCATAACTTAAGTTGTTAAAATTTAGTTAAGTTTAAGGAAATCATACTTTTGTTCTGCACATAAAAGTTCAAATTATGTAAATTCATAAGTGTATGTATATATATGTGTATATATATATATATTTGGGTATTGTGAATAGGTGGTAATCTGTAACATCCATGCATGCATGGTTGCATGCAATTATATTCCTTAGGTTAGTTATTGTTATATATGTATTTGAGCTTCCCTTTGATGTTATCATACTCGACTCCTCATGTATCCACCAATATAATTAATCTCGATGACTAGGATCGATGATAGTATCGGTAGAGTAGTATCGAGAATGACAAGTTCGACAATCATAGCATCGACAAGCCTTCACCATCGGTTCTATCATGTTCGATGGTCTCCCATCGACATTAATAGTCTCAGGAGGTAAGTTTGATGATGATGATGGCCATCGACCCTAATAAGGTCGACGAGACCTTAGTATCGATACTGAGCTCTTGAATTTGATTGAACCTATCAACCTTCTAATGGAAATCCCTAACTCTTTTTAATATCCATGGCTCCATGTCAATAATGATAAGTTCGACAAATGGGTTGATCAAGATTACAAGTCCAACATATTGCCGTCGATCTTATCATCTCCGGTGGCCAAGTTCTAAGATCATGGCATGGAGACTAGTAGTCTCGATGCTACTATTCATCTTCATCTTCATTCGTTCGTCAGCAAATTGCAGGTCCGATTCTTAGCTTGGATTTGTTCATATCTTGTTCATTTTAAAGTTGCTAATATTGTTGAGAAAGATGATAAGCAACCGGTCTTCTTTTTGAGTGAAAATCGAAAAGTAAATCACCAAATCCACCTTCAAATCGTGTCGAAACGCTCGAAATCTTCGTACTTTCAGACTCTATGTTGATGGAGAAAGGTTTTGCAACAATAATCACTTGAAATGGTTGTGATTTGATGAAGAAATCCTAGTGAGAAGTTATAGAGAGAGAAAATGCCGGATTTGGAGTTTTAGAAAGAGAAAGTGAGGGTAAAAAGTGAGGAAGAAAAGGTGTTCTTCCCCTTTTTTACTTCGGGTTGATCCCGCTCGCCCGGTCTTCTTCGTTTACGCGTTAACAATTTTGTTTGCTCGGTTTTTACGCATTTTGTCTTTTAAATAAGAAACGTTTAATAAAATGATTTCGTTTAATAAAAATGATTTTATTTAAATACATTTAAGGTAATAATTCCTAATAAACGTTTTACTTTTTTTATTAATTTAATTATCGTAAATATTATTTCGGTAATCTCGTTGGAACGTGTAACTTACGTACGTACTTATAAAGATCGTCACCTTTACAATTACAATGCTCGTATCTTATTCCAACTTGATGTGCGATTTACGATTTATCATTTAAGTATATTATTCCTAAGAATTGTATTCGTGTGAATCGTCACCCACTCGAACACAATATTAGGCTAATATTCCTGAAATAACATTCGCATTTTAGTTATATTCGTTACCTCACCATCGTGTAATTATTTTCAATATCGCTTTCATTATGTTATTAATTACGTTTATCAATATTAGTAGTTTCCCAAACCATTATCCCCACTAAATCATATCACAGAGACATCCATGATAGACCAAAATAAGTTTATGTATACGTAGGAGTAGGTTGCAACTTATCCAGCCGTCGTCCCACGACCATTTTGATAAACCATGATCATTTGTCCTTGACTATATTTAGTAACCAAACCATAAACCCTTACCAACTCAACAAAACCTCGGATTCTCCTCACCAAATCCTCAACACTGACATAATCATGACTAATCGAAGAAAGCTTATGTATAAGGCATACGTAGGAATCAGTCGCAACTTATCCAGCCGCCATCCCACCACCTCTTTGATAGACCATGACTATACCCTTGCCTATCTTTGGTGATATAATCCTATTCCACTTCCAATACCAATCAAATCATATCATCTCATATATATTCAACTGCAATAAACTCTATGGTTCTGTCTAGTTATATTCCAAACTAGAGTTCCCCATGGTTTATGCTCATTACTTATATGTTCTCAGCAATGTATGCCCATGATAATATTATCAAATAAATTTGAAATTACCAAATTATCTTAACAAGTTCTATCAATACAAGATTCTTAAGTAATGACAATACCTGAAATACAGTGATGTTACAAATGTACCATATATTCTGTTGAGCACGTGATAAGGAGTCATGCACATATAGAAAATGAATTAATGAGAAACTTGAATCCATGTCTTAGTCTTAGGACTTTAACATGGATTGGAGAAACAGTTGAAGTACCAGAAGTTAAACAAACAGTGGAATCAATAGAAACCTTTGCCTTAAAAGTCCAAATTCGATCATCAATTGGCTCATAAGGAATAGTCTTATTCTGTTGTTTCATCATTGGTTTAACAAATTTATCCATTTTCTTTTGAACAATTTTTGATTTGACATAATTAATCCTTTTGGATTGTCCAAAAATGGTTTTGGTTTATAAATCAATGGTGTAACATGTTTCTTTCCCACAAAAGGAAAAAAATAACAAGCTTTACTGGCATATCAATACTCTTGTGTCTTGATAAATGTGCAGTAAAGGCTGTTGTCAGATAATCAATCAGGTTAATTGGATTTGTGAGTTGCTTCTTCTAACTTCGCTTTGAATGTATAACGGTGATTGACTATCATTCCTGGATAGACTTACTTCCTGAACCTTAGAACAAGATCTAAAATCCTTTGACAATGCAGCTAAAGGTCCATTGCTACAAGAAAAATTATTCTCAAAAATTTTGTCATCTTGTTTAACTTGATTCACCTTTGAAAATTTTTGAGAAGATGAAGTTTGTGATTTAGGCCTTGAAGTTTTAACACCTATGAATTCAGCATTTGACTAACACAACTTGTCAGTCTATTCATTAGGTGTTTGTCTTTTAACAAAATTGTGTTGACATGTCTTTTCCCAAACTTGTTTTTCAACCCCTTTTGATTTTGGAAAAAAAATTTTCGTTAGGTTTCTTAAAAAGTTTATCAACGAAATTTGGATTAATTAAACTTAAAGGTCTTGAATCATCACAGAAATTTCATCTCGGCCTTTAAGTGTATAGTAGATAATATTATCTGGTTTAGTGAATAAACATCTGTCCCTAGGAATATCAGATTCCTTAATGACAGATTCATAAATGATATCAACATCTTCAATTAACACACACTTAGAATCTTTGTTTATACTAATTGAATCTATTACATGATTTTTCATATCAGCATTACACACTAAACCATAATATCACTACTATTCTTGTTATCTGCATCACAAACTTCAACCTTGTTTACTTTGTTCTTTACATATGTTTTCTGCATTTATAAAACTCACAGAACTAGACTAGTTAGATAAATCAGATGAATATTTATCTAAGTTCTTAGAGGTCTTTGAAATGTAAGGAACAACATTTGGTACACCCAGGTAATTTCCCATAGAGATGGTTAACCGATGGAGGAACTTCACTATAACCAATCCTTTAGGTACCTGTGTTTGGCACATGATTTGCCAAGATGTACTCAAATGTTTTCTAAGCACTATGAAAACACTCAGTTGATTTGCATTTCTTTATCAGCTCGTTCATTTCTTCAATCAACTTATTGATAATGTCGTCTTGACCAGCTAATTTCATTTTTATAGATTTAATATCTACACTACATTCTTCCAGTTTATTTTTGTAAAGATTTTCATTAGTCAGATATTGTTTTGCATTATCTTCCAAACAAATCACATCATCATAAGTGATTGATTGTGCTTGGTTACCATGTCCAGCTTTTCACCATAAGTACAACATTTCAGACAATTTGGTTTATATTTAAGACTTTTAATGATGATGAATCAACCTTCTTTTGTCTTGTTTGAGCCATGAATGCCACATTAGATTATTCATTGATTTGTACTTCCTTTGATTATGATGACCAATCAGCTCCAAACTGATTTCTACAAGCAAAGCTTTATCTTTTGCTGGAGGATTGGTCATTGAGCTTGCGGTGCCTTAAGAGGTAAAGCAGCATTAACTCCTCTTTGAGGATCAAAGTTGTCATGTTTAACACCTGCTTCAAATCTTGAATTGTTCCTAACTGGCATCTCACACTCCCTTGCAAAATGTCCAATATTCCCATAATTATAGCACTTGGCTTTCTGTTTAGATAAACCAAGTTTCTTCTTCTGATTTCCATAAATCTTAGACCTTCCAGTTTTTCGTAGAAATCTTCTTGCCTTCCTTATTAACATGGCCATTTGCCACTAAATGTCCATTTCTTCCAACTGATCCATATCCTCATCTGTAAGCCTCTATGCTTCATCAATTACAATAGAATCTTAAGCATTCACAAATTTCATGAAAAAACTTAATGTTTCTAAGGAATTTTAACATTCACACTCTTTGCTCAATTGGTTGATATTTTCTTTTTGAAGTTTGCTGCGGCAAAACAGACCTCAGTAGTGTCATCAACAACAACAGAAATATCACCATCTTTAGTACTGGATAAAAATGCAACTGATCCTGAAGTGGGATTTGCAGCAGAAATAGTAGGCTTCATGTACAAGCTTGGATTTTGTGAACAAATTTACTACCAGCCTTTTTCTTTTACATATCAAGATCAAAAGACTGTAGTTTTGAAATCAGCAACTCCAACTCTATCATCTCTAAATCAGTATTATCTGTGATGATCATAACATAAATTTCCGAAGATGAAGGAAGAGCGTCAAGTAATTTGTCATTTTGCTCTTCTTGAGAAACTTCATAATCTAGATTGCTTAGCTCACTCAGCAACATAGTGTATCTTGTAACCAATTTCTCAAAGGATTCATTCTCAAGACATTTGAACACTTCGAGTTGCTTTTTCAAAAAAGTGCGCTTACTCCTCATCAATTGATCACTGCCCTCACATCTCTTAACTAAGGCATCCCAAAGAGCCTTGGATCTTTTATGAGATTTAAAACATTGAAAAATATCATTCGGAAGTTCCATGGTTAGCAAAGCATAAGCCTTGTTTTCAAACTCATAAAGCTTCTTTTCATCCTAACTCAACCGAGAAACATTTTAACAGACTCAGCTGAGGCTGTTTATACCTTTCAATCAGTGGAATCATCAAGCTTGGGTCGACAATCGATAGGAAGGATTCGAATATGGCTCTCCATGAAGAATACTCACTTAAAGACACCAGTTTTGGGGGCTTTGTCATTGTACCAGCCTCATTATCACTTAATAATGCATACAATGAGGAGAAGTTTGCCATTACGAATCTTTGATCACAAAAATTTCTCACACGTATAAATTTTCATAACTGGAGTGTCAATACTGTTAGTATTGATAAGAGTGTTGTCGATATTTTTAATATCGAAGGAGAGTTCTCGAAACTGTTAATATCGATAAAAATATTGTCGATAGTGTTAGTATCGATGCCTAACATTTAGAATAATTGCTTCTGTCGACATTAACAATCTTGAAATGAACTCTTCAAATTTTTGACAAGTTTTCAAGTGTAACTACTATCTTCTATGTTTTTGAAATTATAATTGTGATTTGATCACTCAAAAACATCAAATTATCTTGAATTTATCTTCAAAAATCGATAGAATCACAAAAAAATTGCTCAACCAAGATCACAACTGAGCATAAAGCTATGATACTACTTGAAGTCCATGTCTAGGATCTGAATGATCTAGTATCACATAGAAATACGTGCGGAATCCATAAAAGTATGCTTGAGCAATGATCGAAATTGAGTAGAAATAGAAAAAATTAATGATGCAAAGTCAATTTCTTGTATTAATGCTTGGAATGGAAATCGTACAAGAAGAGAGAAAATATAATCTTAATTTTATGAACTCTGAACAAGTTCGATACAATTAGTATCGAAACTAAGTATTTATAGACCTGCCATCGATACTGGTAGCATCGATTGTTGACTAGTGTAGATATTAATAGTATCGATGAAACCAACACTTAGTCAAAATAAAAAATACAAATCATATACAAAATAGAAATCTAACAAACAAGAAAAACGAAACTATTACAATAAAAAACCATTGATCTTCACTTCGATTCTGCAACAGTCTTCAGTCTTCAATACAGCAATTGAAATTGACGTTATCAGGGTACTAACATTTCTAGTTGTTGTAGTAACCCAAATTGTTTCTGGTACTCAATTTTGACTTTTGCGCACGTCAAACATTTACTAACGTAAATGGAAATGTCAGCCTTCAAGTTGGACCACCAATAAAGGACCTTAAGATCATGATACATCTTGTCTGATCAAGGATAAATGGAATATCGGGATTTATGGGATTCGTCAATCAGAAGGTCTCGCAAGCTTCCGTGATGTGGTACTCATACGTGTTCCATGAAATAGTATAAGCCATTGGCTTTTTCCTTGAGATGCTTTTCCATTCCTCTCAAGGACTCGTCCACTAGGTTTTCCTCCTTCAAAGCTTGGATTTGGGCATTACGTTTTTGCTCAGGGAGATTTGTGTGGATTGTGAGTTGTAAAGCTCGCACAATTTTGGGTTTTATGTGTTCTTCTGGCTTAGGGCATCGGCCTGTAGGACCAAGTTGGAGCTCGGAAACAATCCGGTTCCAATGGATATCTCCTCGACAGCCTCTGGAATAGTGCGGAATCCTATTCCAGGGTTTTCCAATCGAAACCAACTGCAACCGTGGTGATCCGAAGGTGTAGGATGAATGTTTGATGCTTGATTGAACACCATGGGTTGAGAATCGAACATGGACAACAAGACCGCTCAAAACTTCTAGGGTTTTGACACTTGAGTGCTCTGGGAAGAAGGAGGGCTTGGGAAAGTTAGTTTTGAAGCAGTTTGGGTTTGTATTTATAGATTTTCATCATTTGGCCGAATGAGCGGCTAGCAACTCATTCGGCGAATGACTCAGCCGAATGGACCTGAACCAGCGAATGAGTCTTACAGCTGACTCATTCGTTCGCCCTAGTCTTTCTGTATGTGTTCATTCGGCCGAATGGCTTCATTCTTAGAGCCATTCGCCCGAATGGGTCTATAAATCATATTAAATCAACTTTAAACATAATCAAACACTAGTAAACCACAATAAACATTAAGAACAAGATAGAAATACTGATTTCATTAATGATAAACTTTATACATCAAATGATCAAACACAAATGAATCACAAAACTGAACAAGGGACATTTATGCACCAACATACTCCCCCTTGGACCTAGTTCTTCATTTTACAGCATCTTTCTTGAAGTATTTGTCTGATATGGCTTTCCAGTCTGATATCGCATGAATCCTGAAAACCATACAGATCCTGATCACCCTTATGAACTGTAGTTCCTGCTCCATATCTTTCACATCAAAGAAGATCTGGTGTAAGTATAGAAAGTTTTGACGTCGCTGTGTGACAAATTTGTTAACCACATCGAATCAAATATACATTCAGTCTCCCATTTCTTGTCTTTGCAGAGCACAATTACAGCCTCTCCAGTACGCCCGTCATAATACCATCTTCGGAAGCCTTCAAAAAGTCTTGAAGCATCTTCCACAACGGAATCTTCTTCATGACTTTAGGAGGTAGCCACTTCAGGATGACTTATGCTTGCGGGTATCTCCATCAATCTCATGTAAATAATATCTTTCAGGTTGCTGAGGCCTGAAGTTCACCCACCTCTTCCTGTACTCATACTGTATTTGTCTTTAGAACCAGGCAAACATCCCTGAGTCTTCGCTGTACAGCATCTTCAAGCATGCAAGAAGATTGACTTCGAAGCCAGGCAACGTCTTGAAATCATGTGGATGCTTGAAGTACTGGATTCCCTGCTCTCTCTTGACTGCATAACACTGTAAATTATGGAAGTATGCCCAGCTAATGATCTGACCTCCAGCCTTATAGCCTTTGGTCCTATTTAGTTTAGTGTGAGTTGCTGGTATCTTCACAGTACTCTCCTTCTTCAAGGTCTCCCAATACGCTTTCCACTCTTCTTCCTTTTTTGAATGTCATCAGCTGAAGACTCACCACCACTGACCTTTTCTTCTACGTCTCTATTCAGTCTCTTCAGTGGCTTGTCCAAAAAGGTCATTGAAAGTTGGTAGTTCGCCCTGAGCCGAAGTATACTTTGTAGTTTCCTCCTCTGTGATGTCTTCCAAAATAACCTCATCTATATCATCAAAAATCTTTGAGAAGGCTCATCAACAACAGGAGCTGAGGTGACATCAATCACAACCTCGTCAGGATTCAACCTGAACAGCTCGGCAATCTGCTCCTTGGTTAAGCAGTGGATAATCTCTCCCTCCTCCTTGTTGTAACTAACTGAGTGATGTATAATATCCTGAGCGTCTAAAATCATCGTCAGTGTCTCATCTAATCGACGTCTCAAGGGTATAGCTTCGACTTCCTCAGTAGCTGCTGGTTCTTTTGTCTGAGTGGGGAGGAGGAGCCGTAGCACTTTTATCGTGCTTGGTCTTTGTCCGTTCTCAGGAGGAGGGGCTTGCTCATATGCATCATCTGAACTAGAGGACCTAGCAGACCCGCTCCCTGATCTATCTTTACCATCACCATCAGAGTCATCATCATGATCTGAATCTTCATAGTCAACTTTCCATCAACCTGAGGAGCATACTGTTCAGTGTACTTAGCTGCTCAACAACCGAAACAGTAGGTATAATCAAATTAGCTCGAGTGGTGGAAGGACCAGCAGAAGCAGTAGTATAAATTGGAGCATGAACACTAGAGGTAGTCAGAAGGCAACAGTAGAACGTGTCGGAACAGCCCTTGACCTAGCCAGTGAAGAAACTGTAACTGCTGCCACTGATGTGTAACAGTAGATGCAACAGCAGTCGACAGTTCTGACCTCCTCTGAAGGACAAACTTAGTCCTTTTCCTCTTGCCGGAGGGAGATGATGTAGAATGACAGCAACAGCAACAGTCACAGCTGCAATGGCTGAAACAGATGAAGTACGTGGAGGAGGTGACAAGTCAAACTCTGGAAAAAAGGAAGGATCATGAATCTCTTCAAGTTCGGCTTCACTTCATCTTCTCCTCCTCCTCTTCACCAGTCTCCCCCTACCCAAACATCCTCAAATTCATCTGGAGTATCCTCTGAATCTGAGCTCTCATCACCTTCCTCTCCTCCAGCTTCACCACCGACATCATTTGATTCATCTGAATCATCTTTGTCTTCTGCAGAGGTAGTACCATTCATCTCAAGTGGAGTAGAGAGACTGAGGTTGGCCATATAATCTAACTCTAGTAAGGAATCAATGTCAATATCATCATCTGCAACTGATGTACTGACTCCAGCAACAGTGCTCACACCATCTGCACTACCACCCGTCATACCAGCCTCAACAACAGAACTAGCAACAACTGTTCTCACAAAATCATCACTAACACTGCATCACCCCACTCACACCACTACTATTCTCACCAGCTCCAACATCACTAGCACCATCATCTCCATCATCATCATCATCATCATCATCATCACCAGGAACAACAATATCCTCCATGTCAGAGTCTGAATCATCATGCCTCCATCTCCTACCACCTGGAGCCACATAATCGGGTCTCAGAAGATGACCAATCAAAGTATGAACTAGAGGCTTCCTCTCCTTCCCTCTGTATGACATCACTCTATTGAGAGTGATATCATTCATATGCTCCAAACGAAGAATATGAGTGTTGATCTTCGGCAAGTCAGGCAACTGGGCATCAAATATCTGCTGGAGGAACCGAGGATACATAAGAAACTTCTTATCTCCCTTGAGCACCACATTCTCCTTCATGTGGGTAAAAATCATATCTGTAAAGTTGAAGGGCCGGTTTAGCACCAAAGCTACGAATGCACACTGTATAGTCTCCCGCATATCATCAAATCCACTCTCCTAGAACCCAAGCAATGAATAAGCACGTGAGCTAGATACTTGAATTGAGGAGACATAAATGCTTTGTTGAGTATCCCAGCTCCAAGATCACCTTCATACTTGCACCGCATAAAACAACCGTGAACTAGGTAGCGATCAAGTAGAATAGGCTGATCCGGTGTATCCTGAAAACCACATATCCTCCTGATATATTCAGCAGAAACACCACGTCATGACCTTGCACCTTGCCTCTGATAACTGGTGGCTCAACCTCGCAGTCAATGTCAGCAGATCTCCAGAAGTCCTGCTGATGAGAATGATAGGGCACATGAACAGTAGAAATAGCAACAAAGATCCTAGAACGCCTCAGAAAGGTAATGATCTCAGTGAAGTGTCGGGCGTTCACCGAGGTGAGATCCATGGAGCACAAATGTTGTTCTTGGTCATTGATTTATATCTAGCCATACTGAAAAACAATGATTAAACGTGTCAGTACAATTCAGTTAAGCAGCTGAATCAAAAACAGAAAAATTGACAAGTAAAACATATGGCCGAATGAAATGATTTAGCCGAATGACCCTGAACGAATGAGCTAATTAAACGTATGAGTCAATCTGCCGAATAGGTCATTCGCCGAATGAGTCATTCTGTCGAATGAGTCATTCGCCGAATGAGTCATTCGCCGAATGAGTTTCATTCCCCGAATGAGTCAGTCGTCGGCTGTTTGAGATTAAAATTCCAAGTTGTTAAATTTCCAAATCAGTTCACAAAAATCATATTCCTACACTCAGAAACGACCGATTAACACTTTTAAAACTGGTCTCTTATGGTTTAAAATCCATTTGTCCATCTATTTAAGGGCGATATTTAGAAGCCCTAAAATCCTAGATTTGGGACTGTATTCTGAGATTCCTCGGTCAAAAGTTTGTTTCTTTGGATCCACATGTACCTATGATGATTACACAAATATTTATCACCAAATAAAGTAGTTTGGTCCAGAGAATCAAAGAATAGTTGAAGTTTTGTGGTTCAGGCGAATGAAGTACACACAGTTGGGCGATAGAATTAAATGGGAGAATGAGGTAGTTCGGCCGAAACAAATGCTTAAATAGTGACAGTCATTCGGCGAATGACTCTAGCGAATGAACTGTTTTGCCCTAATTCATTCGCGAATGAAGTAGACGAATGACTTCCTTCGGCCCCTTAATTCGGCCGAAAGATTCATTCGCTGAAATTTTGTCCTTCGGTCGAATGAGTCATTCTCCATGTTCATTCGTGTGAATGAGACTTGGCACTCACAAAACACACATTTATTTCAAAATTTTATCATTTTGATCAGTTAAACAGATGCCATTTATGAAGAATAGTCTGGTTGGTTATGGATTCAGAATATTGAACATCCATGATCATCTACAACAAATATTAAATATAAAATCTTTTTGTAATTTTTCTGAAACAAATACGACTTGTACAGATAACAACTAACAAATAAAGAAACACATATTTTTGTGAGAAGTCATTTGAGAAACTACCCACATACACCTAGTCACATTCAATCATCATCACTGAATGTTTCACTTCAAGACACACTTATCCTTGATGAAAATGATTACGTGATATTTGTCCACTTTAAGCCTTTCAGAACAAAATATCTATAACTAATTTGATGATCAGTCATATCTTCTGACTG
>SZYD01001101.1:0-50319 GCA_009363875.1 Mikania micrantha | reverse complement strand
CCTGCATACGTTTGGAAACATCATTATAAAATTGATTTTGTATATCTGTATAGTTACAAGATAGAAACTTTATGATGCTTATAGTAGATTTCATAGTTAAATTATAAACGATACTGATGTAATTTAACTTTGTAATTCTATTATATTTAGCATTTTCTCATTTATATCATGTGCAATGTAAACAATCTGATCATCATGATTATCACTCACGATATCGCGCCCCGGGAACCTTCCGCCCGTCGGGGACTTCGATCCAACCCCGCCGGCACTGGGTGTGACAACCGGCTTCTCAGTTATAAGTTCTATAACTGCTGTATGACCTTTCCGCAGACATTTGTGTGCTTTCATACAAGATATGAGACGCTGGCGTACTGCTCTTCTCGCCTTGTACATACAATGTCTCTCCCATGTGAAAGCGGTATACGAATAATCTTTTCATGGCATACTATTTCAGCCTTGTGTTTGGACAACCAGTCCATGCCAATAACTACATCAAAACTTCCTAAAGTGATAGGCATAAGATCAATTTCCAATGTTTGACCCATCAAATTAAGGATTCATCCCTTAAGGATATGTTCTACTACAATTAACTTGCCATCAGCTAGTTCTACAGTGTATGGGTTTTCTAAGGCAGTAGGACTAACATTTAGCAACTTAGAAAGTGAACTAGATACAAAACTCCGGTCTGCACCAGTATCAAATAGCATAGAGGCATAGTGATTATTCAAGAGGAACGTACTCGTAACAATGTTGGGATCCTCCCGTGCCTGACGTCCTCCAATCACAAACGCCCTGCCCCTGGCACCATTATTGTTATTATTGTTGTTGTTATTGGTGCCATTGCCGTTTCCATTTGCATCATTAGTCCCGCCTTTCTTGAGTTGTGGGCAATCCTTTTTGAAGTGCCCCGGTTTACCACACTCAAAACAACCCTTCTGTGTGTTGTTCTGGTTATTGTTCTGATTGTTGGAATTGTTTTGCAGTTCTCCGCGGCAATCCTTAGCTGCATGCCCTCCTTTACCGCACCGTTGACACTTAAACTTATCACACTGATTCCCAGCATGATGGAATCCACACTTGTTGCACTTTGGGTGTTTACCAATATACCCCCTGATGATGATGACTGCTGACCACTGTTCGAATTGTGATAAGACTTGTGTTAATCCTGCTTTCGGTTCTACTGAAACGGCTGTTGGTTAAAGTTCTTGGTGTTGCTGCTTTCCCACTTCCTCTTGTGGTCTCCCACCTTAGTAGCTGCTGTTCGTTTAGGCAGAGTTCCTTGTAAAACTGCCTGGTCAGTCAATTGGTGCGCTAGTCGAACAACTTGTTGAATCGTTGTGGGATTTGCAGAAGTGACCAATCCCTGGATCTGAGGCACTAATCCCCCATGTACCTCTCTATCCACTTACTTGCTGGAGTAGCCATGTGAGGTAGAAGTCTGGCCAGTTCATGTGACCGAGTAGTGTACTCCTCAATGTTAGACCCCTCCATCTTAAGGTGCCAATACTCCTCTTCCAGTTTCTGCATTTCACTGCGAGGACAGTACTCCTCTTGCAGTAAGGTCTTGATCCCATTCCAAGTTAAGGCATTGGCCTCACCCGATCCCAGAGTTTGAACATTAGAGTTCCACCAAGTCAATGCTGGACCTTCTAAAGTTCCAGTAGCATACTTGACCTTATTCTCATCAGGACAGTTACACATCTCAAACACTGATTCGGCCTTCTCAATCCATCGTAAGAGTCCAATGGCTCCTTCCGATCCTTTGAAGTTATGTGGCTTACAGTCCAAGAACATCTTGAACGTGCACGCTGTGGGTTCACCAATCCCCCTGCTGGACCATGTGGCCCTGTAGTGTGTGTCTGAGTGTAGTTCGCGATAGCCTCCGCGACCCTGTTATTGATCAGCTCGTTGAGCTCAGCAACTGTCATGTGTATGTTCTCGCCAGACATGATCTTCATAGTTAAAATGAATGTTAGAGAGTTATCAAAATCAAATGCGAACTGTGTAAACAACATAAAAAACAAACATGTAATGTAGGAATCAACACAACTGTTGGCAATAAGTAATAGTTTTCAATAGATAATAATCTGATTTGAGTACAATACTTTCAAAATCAAACATAGTTTTCAAACATCTAATGTAGGGACACAACCCGCCCCTAATAAGTTTAAACAAAATAAAGAAAATCATGCATCCTCAATAGTGGAGTCAGCATCAGAATCAACATCCTGTGCCGGTATCTCCTCCTCCTCCTCTTCCTCCTCTGCTTCAGATACAAACTGCTCTTCCAATGCAATCAACCTTCCCTCAGCAATGTCGGCTCTATGTTCTTCCTCTTGCACTCGTGTAGTCATATGGACAATGTGAGACTCCTTCCCTGAACTACACTGCGAAGCTCTGTGTATCGGGCGTTTACATCCCGGAGCTCCTGTGCCATATGCTCGATCCGATCATTAGCCCACTTTGACTCCCATGTCAATCGGGCGACATCATCTGACTCAAACCGTGGCCTCTTACAGGCACGAAACCTAGGTGGCATACGATATGAAGACTCCTCGGTGGAATCCTCCACAGGTGCTTTCTCTGGGTCTCTATGTGGCTCCTCTTGTGGGTCATCCTTAGGATCCTCCTGTGGATCCTCCTCAGGATCTTCCTCTGGGTCGTCCTCCTCCGGGTCCTCGTCCGGGTCCTCTATGGGATCCTCCTCCGGATCCTCCTCATGATCCTGAACTGCTGGAGCTATCGGCTCCTCGTCATCTAGTACGATCACGTGCGGTGGTGACAATGCTGCCATATCTGTTACATAAGACCATGTGTAAATACTAGGCAAAAACAATTGTATAAACAAGTGTCTAATGTCTAACAGTTATAGTCTAAGTCTACTAATGCAAACCTAGTTCGCTATAACCAATGTCTCTGATACCAATCTGTCACACCCCCAAATTTCAACTAACGGAATCATACCGTTTGGGACGTGACAAACCAGGATCTCAGATCATTAGACATAACAAAGACCTCTATATGATTTTCAAAACATACTTTGGTCTAAAACTGTAATAACAAAGTTCTCATGTTGCGGAAGCGTTTTTAAAACAGAAACAACCATAACGGTTTGAAAACGGTAAATTACAAAGCAAAGTCCAAAATGTTCAAATCCAAATAACAGAAATATAAAATATGCATGCGACTCCACATCCTAGTCCATGCTTGATTGCTCATGTACCTTAATGTCCTGAGAAAAACATGTAAATCAAGTCAACACAAAGGTTGGTGCATACTCAGATTTAAGTATTCACAAATGTTTGAAACAACTGTTTGAACAAAATGTTTGCAGATAACATAATCACACATGCATAGTCATGATAGCTAGTCATTTGTACTATTTACATAAGTGGTCGACACCGAAGCTGACTGTTGCATGTTTTGCCTTTCCACTATTGTCTAGCATAAACAATAGTAATGTGAATTGGCTAGTCAAACACTTGCGTAGATCCCATCTACCAAGTGAGGTTTGTCAAACCTAATAGATCTATTTCCAACTACCACGCTTTGCACTATGGCAAACTAAACGATTCGATATGTACGGACTTGTAATGCTATGTTTGCACTTAATGTAAACAGCTAACTCATGCAAGTGTCATGTATCTAAAATGTTTATTGCACATGTTTTCTCCCCCAAAACAGTTAAAATAAGAAAAGGGGCCGTGTACGCACCTTTGATTGTGAATAGAATGATCAAACACGTGAAATCGCGTAGAAAGTCCTCTACGAAGAACCTGTGTGTTTTAACAATAACTTAGTGTTATTCGGGATGTCTTTTTGTGCTTCAAATCACATACGTGTCAACACACGTATGTTAGACTCGTTAGAAACGTGCATACGTAAGTACTTGTGACTTTAAAGTCGTTTAAATAAAATCATATAATTGTTTATGATTTATTTAAATAAGCGTAATCATACGCGATTACGTTTTGGGTTAGAATGTGAATTTTATTATTCTAATATGTTCGGAATTTAATTCTGGTCCTAACGCAATTCGAATGGATTAAATCGGAGTTCGTACGTGAAAGTTATTGCAAAAATACCAAAAATTGGTAGTTTTCACAAAACCGGCCCAAGCATGGCTCGAACCCGCGACCACCAACTCAACACCCACACACACTACCATCTCATTTGTTTCAACTTTCATTAACAGGTTTCATTTGAAAGAGTTTTAACAATTAACATCGGGTTCTCCTTTTGTCTTACTATAGCCGAAGCAACAAGTCCCAATTGACCACGAATTCGAACCCAATCAGTTCCAACACCATAGGGTTTTTATCGATTAACATATTTCGAACCTCCCTACATGGTTTAATTCGAGTATTAACTCTTTCAAAGCAAAAATCCCCAATTCGTTTTGATTAAGAACCCTAACCATCGAATTCATGCAATTCGTTATTGTTAGATGTGATTAACATAGGGATTTCCTTCATCGATGCTTTCTGAAACTATCAGTAATAATTTATTCGAATATCTAATCTGTTTAAGTCGAAACCCCCAAAAAGCTTTTATCTAAGAACCCTAGAATCAAAACCCGTTTAATTCGTTATTAAAACTCAAAATTGATTTAAGAAAAACCTTAATCGGTATCTTCTGATGCTACAAATAGTATTCAATTTGATTTTTAAATTCTTTCTCATGAAAAACCCCAATTCGTTCTTTAGAACAAACCTTAGAATTAGAACCCATATAATTCGATGTTGTTTCATAAAATTGATATGGGCATTTCCTTAAACGCATCAGTCTGAATCTGCTCATATACTTTAATTTGATTTTGAGGCCCGTTTGTATGAAAATCCCCAAATGCGTTTATAAAATAAACCCTAGGATTCGAGATCATATAATTCGCTATTTCTAATTGTTTTTAACAGAGGGATATCATCAATCATAAGATTTCTAACCTCTCTGTGTGATTTAATTCATCTTTTAAACATGTTTGCATCAATACCCCCAATTCGGTTCAAACGATGAACCCTAGCTATTGAATCCATATAATTCGATGCTAGAACGACGAATTACCATAGGTTTATTCTTAGTCGGCCTATTTAGAGTGTTTAGGAATGAAAACTTACTTGATGTGATATTGAATTGATGATGTTCGACTTAAAGCTTGATATTCGGCCGCCCCTTAATTCAAATTCGTCTCCCAATGCTTCTACGATCGAATTGTTGCTTGTAAACACTTCTAATACCGCAGACTGGTGTATGTTAGAGTTTAATTTTATCAATTATGACCGGCTTATAGGAACTTGACACTCACTTCAAACGGTTACAACTTTTGGGTTTCATTTTGGACTTAAATTGTTGTTTAATGATTCAATAACGTATTATAGATGTTAATCATCATTAAAGTAATGATTATAACTGGTTTAATTCGGGTATAACTACTTATGGGTGTGAAATTTGAGTTCAATTTGATGTTCTAGCCGAATTTTGACTAATGAAAGTCAAAATTGATACTTATAATCATTTACAAGATTGATTTTTGCAAATTAACCACTTTAAAACTAATTTTGTTTGATTTTTTTCCTTTAGGTTTGATTTTGTTCGATTCTGAACACTTCCTGTTAATTTCTGGTTAACGGGGTTAACCCGAAATTTCCGGATTGTCACAATTCATTTCATAAATATGATTCAGATCCATGGGTTAACAGTCATAATTTCATCTGAAAAACAGAATTATCACGTGATTGTTAGTTATGACATTATTATGTATAAATGTATGTGAGATTGTACAGAACAAAATAACAACGGACGTCGTTACGTGAATTCTAAAAGGACGGGTTATAGATGACGATCTGTACGAATATATCTGAAATTTTAGCGTTCAGAATGATGTCTAATAATTAGAAAATCATATTGAAAAGTGTAGTGATCGTCGTGTTCGTACGGGTGACGATCCAAACGAATACGCGCGATGACCATGTGATTCGATTTAAACATATAAATTTAACATTTTCAGAAATTTAAAATAAACATAAGATAAATTAGTTAATTTAATAGGAATTACCACCTAAATTAAATTTACAAATTCTACTTTTAAAACCGTAACGTTTCGTTACGAACAAGAACGAAAACCGACGCTTCTACGCGAAACGAGCGAGACCGAACACACCGGGTATTAGAAAGCAATTAATATGGCATTGAATGTCATATTTTCCCCCACCTACCAGCTTCACCATCACCATTTTCGTTCCTCTCTCTCTCTAAACTTTCTCTCTCTAGAACCAAGAATAAATGTTTGAGTCAAATAAGGCCCAATCATAATGTCTTAGTTGTATTTAAATGTTTACTTATTGATTTAATTAAGCATTTAAAATTATGATACTACAAATGCTATGGTTGATCATGAATGCGTGATGAACTCAAGAAATCGATAGAATTTCAATTTGTGGAACTCAAAATCTATTGTGAGGATGGGTGGAATGAAATGCTTAATTATCATTAACAACAATATGTTAAGCAGTCCGGTATGTGGTGGGATGGTGGCTGGGCTGGCGGTAAGCTTGACCCTACATATGCCCTATATATAAGCATACTTGATTGTATAACATAGGTGGTTGTTGAGGAGGTTAAGGTTGCCATTTCGGGTGATCAAGGTTAACAGATTTTCAAGTTATTCAAACGTTGTGAATCAAAGGTATGGGATGAAACTCTTAATTATCACCAAGAACAATATATCATGTGGTTTGGTATGTGGTGGGACGGTGGCTAGGTTGGCGGTAAGCTTGACCCTACATATGCCCTATATATATAAGCATACTGAACTAGATGGTATATGTGGTTAATGGTGAGGTTAAGGTTGTCATTCGAATAGGTTTATTCAAATTCATTTTTAAAACAAACTATATGAACTCACCAACCATGTGTTGACTTGATCTTTTTGCATGACTTCTCAGGTGACGAACATGTCTGATTAGGATGTTATGCTTTTGGACTAGGATGCCAGATAGAGGACCTAGTATTTTGGACTTGTATACTTTTGAACATCATTATATAGATTATTTTGTATATCTTGTGCAGATACGAGATAAATGAATTATGATGTTAATAGTAGATTTACATTGTTAAATTATGAACGAAACTGATGTAATTTAACTTTGTAATTCTATTTTATTTAGCAGTTTCTCATTTTATATCATGTGCAATGTAAACAATCTGATCATCATGATTATCATTCCCGATATCGCGCCCCGAGAACATTCCGCCCGACGTGACACACGATCCGACCCGCTGGCTCGGGGTGTGACATTGCATCATTGTATTTGTTTATGACTCAAGAACAACATATTTGATAAGACATGTGTAACATCCCAAATATTACAAATATGTAAAGAGGGAGTATAAGAAACTCGCTTTTATTAAATCGGATTTTTCAATAGTATCCTTGATTGATTTTTGAGAAGAAGTTCTATCTTCATTCTAAGTTTATAGTTACATACACTTAGTATATCTGTAAGACTTATGTTTTTAATCCCAATTTTCAATAGTATTCATAAAGAAACCAATTGTAGTTGTAAAAGGAATATGACGTATAATATGAAAACATTTATCTATATTTTAAATAAATATTTTTATACAAATAGTTTGCAAGTTTATAAATTGTAGTTGTAAATTACATTACCAAAAATTTTAAATAAACTACGTATATTGTAAAAGTTCATAATGAATTATATTAAATAATTATTATTTATATAAACTTTATGTTAAATTTATAACAAAAGTAAATATTTTATTTTAAATAAATATTTTGTTTAATTAGAAATGTTTTTGTCTGAAATAAAATATTTCAGAATTATTTTTCTTAATTTAAAATTATTTTTAGTTCACTTAGAATCCATTTAATTGCCTTTTATCAATTTCCCCACAAGACCATCGACCCGGTTGCTTGTGTAATCCTTACGGTTTTCCGTTACAAATTCATACATTGTAATCGTGCTTAATTCGTAATAAATAAAAGTCTTGAATGTTCTTTTAAAACATTTGTAGTCATAAATCTATAGATATATATTTAAAATTTTATATTATTAATGAACTAAACATAATAATAATAATACAAAACAAAATCTAAGCTTTTGTAAATTTCATTTTATAAAAGTTATAATGCTTTAAAGATTTAAAAAGTCATAATATGTTATAATAGAATGATAGCATTTTGTTAGTAAATAACCAATTATTAGACTTATATAATAATAATAATAATAATAATAATAATAATAATAATAATAATAATAATAATAATAATAATAATAATAATAATAATAATAATAATACATTAAATTTATAAAAAGGTTTTTATAGAAATTTTGATGTCTTATACATTAGAATGACAAATTTTGAGATATAAAACAATTATCTAGCTAGAGGGACTAAAAATGGTATTTTATAAACTTAGTTTGTGAGGGGGGGGGGGGGGGGGGTTTAGGATAAAACTGAAACAAAAAAATAATAATAAGAACAAGAGGGGCTAAAGCTGTAAAAACTCCAAAGATCCTCCCTTCTTAACCCGGTTCCTTCCCCTTCGATACCCACGAACCGCATTTGACCCGTTCGCAACAAAACAACTCAATCAGACGCGTATACAACAAATCTACACCATTTTTGGCAACTAGATAAACAGGTAATCGATTCAATCACATAATTACTACTAATTAGTCACATTAACGCGTAAATGTAAATCAAATTACAGTCGAAGGTTCCTCTTTCCTCGACGAAGCTATCTGTACAACAATAAACAACTCACAAAAGCGTTTGGTCGTGAATCGAAGCTCAACTCTACCACTAGCACCTTAGAACTTGAACCCTTTCAATATGATTTCAAACCAGGTAACATTCTATATCAATCAACTCGCTAGAGCACTGTGACAATTGCGTTCGAAGAATTACGTCATCAACGAAATGAGCATAGCTGATCGTGCTTGAAATCCACGTTGAGTTGCCAATCGAAAGTATTATAGGATGATAGAATGCAAAAAATGGTGAACGTGGGCGAAAACCGTGCGCGAAACGGAGTTACGAATTGTCCGGAATCGCGAAACGAAGAAAATCCGAAAATTTGAGAAAATGACCCTAGGCGGTACGCCTAGAGTCAGACATCGACTCTAGGCGGTACGCGCGGAAGATAATCAAAATATCTGGATTCCACCAGCCGCACGGTACGCCTCGTGTAAGGCCTTGGTCTGGGGTGGTACGCCTGGGGCCAGTTTCGTCGACAAGTGGCTTAAATAGATCAGATTGCATCAACAAACTCATTTCTTTTCTTCCTCTCAACATTTCCACCATCTTAGACAAAAAACCAGCCATTTAATCAGCAAAACCTTTATTTTGAAGGCTTCTCAACGTTTAGATCGCACAAGGGAACGTTTCTGCAAGTCCTGATCGTCGTTTAACACTCAAAACTCCGTCTGACTAGGTAACGGTTCGTTTTAACCTTTTAGTTTGATAATGATTGATTAAATCTTGTTTTTGAACGTAATGATATAGTTAGGTTTGTTGATTTTTGCCTAGATGATGGCTAGGATTGATTATAAACGAAAAACACGATGTTTTAACGGGTAAATCCTTGTTTTGATCTGTTGTAATGCCCGGTTTGCATGAAATCATAACAATGGTTATAATGGTTTAAACCATTTGATTATGACAATGTAGGTGATTAGTTTGATTAATCTTTGACATACAACGTGAAATCCGAGTGTTTCAAACTAGTCACAATCATTAACATACTCATTGGAACGAGTATCTGATGTTTATGATAACAGTCGGATTAATATGTTAAACATGGTTATTAAACCTATGCTAATACTACATTGTGATATTTCATGATATTTGGGTAATCAAAAACAAGGATTAATCATTCCTAAGCCATTAATCTATCTAGGAACTGTTTCATCATCATAATCAACAACATTAACTATTTGATTAATCTGAGATTATTCGGATTAATTAAACATGTCATCAACTTTGTATTAGGAATCTGAATCAGTATAGGTTCCTACATTATCATACATTGTATGATATGACCTTTAAATAAATAATTAAAAACCTAATATCAGTTTGATGACTGTTAAGGCAATGTCTTTGACATTGGACGTTCAGGAAGATCTAATCATATTTAGTTAAACTATAAATAACTAATTAAATATAAATAAATGCAGAATCATCATATTATTACCAGTTTGTGAGATATTCTGCTATCATTAAGATATCAGGTGAGTTTCGTACAACCCCTTTTCTTTTTAAATCTTTTATAAACATCGGGGTAGCACTGTGGAACTTTTCTTGAACATATGATATGTATCACTGTGATCTGTGTGATTTCATATGACTGTTGAGAACTTGTGGATTTCATGGGATTTTGCCTGAGAACATAACTTTATCACAGAACTTGAAATTCCTTATTCCTGAACTGTATCTAGTGAACCCATGTAGGACCGAACAGAAAACAATGATAGTACTATCGGCTGACAACCCATTTGCCGGGAACTTGCAACTCCCCTTGGTGTAAATGTTTGTTATCTGTTTCCAGAAATTCTTAATGTAGTGATAGACATTAAGACATTGAGGCACTAAGATATGTACCGACGGGTAGTATCTTTTTAGAACAAGAACAGAACGTCCGAAAAGAACTAGATACGAGTCCCATGGTTATCTTGAACAACACATTTTGAGAACTTGTATAACTTATCATATTGTGGAACATGAACTGTATGAAGTCACCAGCTTTGTGCTGACGTTTTCAACTTAAAACCTGTAGGAAATCAGTGAATTAAGGAGAGACTGATTTAACCAGGAACAAGAGCTTTAGATACTTAGTCAAAGCCTTTGGTATTTGCTCCCTCTAGGGTTTTGCCTTTGAGTTATTTTAGTGTTTAGTTTTCTTGTTTTTTTTTAAAGAAAAGAGATAACAGAAGACAGTAAGGCAACACAAAGAAGATTCAGAAAAGTGTTATGTTATACAATTGATGTTGGGGTATAAATAGCCCCGACATTTAATGTTTCAGGACAAATATAGAACAAAGACAAAACATATAAGACTGATGACACTATTACAGACACTGTAGCATCAGAATAGTACAAATGCAAAGTCAACTTAGGATCTTCAAAGATCTTGAAGTCTTCCGAGGTTCAGACATTTGTACAGATGCTAAGGAGTTATTCTTTTGGAAGTTCTTCATAGGAAACTAATTAAATGAATCAGTTATCCTATCGGAAGCTGAAGAAGGAAACATTTATTATTTCATCGGAAGCTGATGTAAATACATAAGTCTTCTGAAGTAATGTTTTTCTTCCGAAGCAGATGTCTTTGGAAGTCTTCCGAAGTAATTGACTTTTATTCTTCGGAACCAATTGTTAGTGTCTTCTGAGGTTTTGTCTTCGGATAGAGTCTTCCGAAGCATCTTCTGAAGCTTTGTCTTCGGAAGCAATTGTCTTTTCTTTAGTATCTTCCGAAGCCTCTTTTGAAGTTTTGTCTTCGGAAGCAAGTGTTCTTTTATTTAATGTCTTCCGAAGCATCTTTTAAAGCTTTATTCTTCATGTCTTCGGAAGTTAGTGTCCTGCAACATTTATTCAAATTGATTATTTGAAAGGTGGTTTTTCTTCGTTAGTCCTTATTTTCCAACAATCTCCCTCTGGACTGATGAAGCCAAAACCACTTAGCTTTAGAGCCCAATCAATTTCTAGAACATCAGACTCAGTTGGGAAAGTACATGAGAATGGTTCAAATGGGTTCTTAGTACAGCAAAGGCTTTTTTGTTTATTTAAGCTTCAGTCACCTTTTGTGAATGGTTTATGTACATGAATCTCCCTCTTTTTGGCTTTATCAGCCGGGAGGCAAGGCAGGGAAGGAAGAGAGGCTAAAAGAAGTAAGCTAAATGCTCCTCGAAAGGCAGTGGAAGAAAGGTGGTAGTAGTGAAGGTGGTTGAAGAGTTTGGAAAACCTTCAAATGAAGGTGCCTGCATTGGGTTGGATTTGGATTGCAGGACTTTGGACATTCGTCAATTCCTTAATGTTGTGAACTGATTCGTCCATCATTTTACAGATGTCATCCGAATCCCTGACTTTGAGGGTCAGTTTATCACGACCGGAGTCCATCTCAGAGATGTCATAAACCCCTTTTTCTTGGTTCTGGGGATTTCCAGCCTTAGTTTACAAGAAAACTTCATTGGCTGTTGCCATACCTGGAGTCTTATTGCCTAATCCATTCAAATGAGAATTCATTGGATTTTCATGTGAAATGGATGCTCCTGATATATGATCAAGAGGTCTAGATGGACTTGACATCCGGATCGCATCCTCTTTTCATAGGTAAGAGATTTATTAAAGGATAGTGGGGGCTTATGGGAAGAGATTGATTCATCTGTGAATGGAACAGATGTATCCATGTGTTCAGTAGGAACACAGTCATGTTCAGGGATCTCATCTTCCTGAACAGACTTTTTGGGTTTATTAGGCTTAGAAGGTTGTGGAAAAATTATTTTATGGCCGATACCTGTTATAGGTGAGAAAGTAGGGTGGATGTGGGTTCACTGAAGATGGGTGTTTCTTCAGTGTCATCCATCAGTGTGCAAACTTGTGAACACTAGTTGGTCAAATCCTTCATATTATTTTGAGGATCAATGGGACACACTAAAAGCATAGTCGGAACTAGGGACATTTCTAGTAATATACCAGATGATCAAGGATATGTTAACATATCGCATGTTATTGAAATGATTTTCTGTAAAGAGCAGAAGAAATGCTTATACATAATCAGGTTTTTCAGGTTTAAAAAAAATGAATGAGTCGAAAGATTCATGATTATTTTTGAGATTAAAATTACAGAGCTGTTTGAGAAGAGAGAGAGTTTAATGCTTACACATTTGGACAAGAAGACATGTTTATGCACATCTCGAAGTACAGACGAAGCTTTGTGAGGAATGAAGCCTGGTCCATTATCATAAGCATCGAGCTGTAGACAAGGTTAGCGTAAGTGCTTCGTGCCAGGCGACATGCCTGACAAGTGATTATCCGTAGCCATGAGCATTGCTTAGAATTTTCAAGATGATGAAAGTTTTCTTGATAACCAGAGGAGCAAGAGGGTTTAAATAGATTCATGGTGAGAGAGATGAGAAATAAAGGAGATGATTATTGATTTAAATAAGATTATTGGTTATTAAGATGATGGTAAGTATCTTCTCGAGCCGTGGGAGTCAGCATTGAGAGTCGGATCTTGCAGAGAGATTGACAACTGTCACATCAAGTGCAAAGCTCAAGATTTAATTTGCAGATCAGAAGAATCTTATTCTTGGAAGCAAGTTAAATGATCATGTGATAGTTTTCGGAAGGAAAAGAGATCATCGGAAGGAGAAGGAACCAAAGTAGTTATAGAATGTAATAATGGAAGGTTTAAACATCAGATAGATATGAAGCAGTGACCATATTACCACTGATCCTATCCGTGTACTGAGATAACTACTGAAAGAAACCAAGATTTCTTTAACAGTGGTTTATCTGATATCCATTGTTAGGACAATTTATAAAAATTATCCTTTTATATTTATGTGTACAAAGGTTAATAAACATAATCTTAACTACGTTTATTAACTCATATTTATCATGCCCAATTTTGCCACAAACTTAGAGAAAGTTGAGGAGTCTAAGGGCTTGGTAAATATGTCAGCTATTTGGTCACTTGTAGAGACATGTTCTGGAACAATTAGTCCTTTTCAAAACTGTCTCTAACGAAGTGATGCCTTATTTCAATGTGTTTGGTTTTAGAATGATAGACAGATTCTTTATTATGTTTTTGGCAGCTTCGCTATCTATTAGAAGAGGTGTTTTTAGTTCAGTTATTCCAAAATCTAGCAGTTGGTATTGTAACCAAAAAATTTGGGAAGTGCAATGGGCTGCTGCAATGTATTCGACTTCAGCAGTTGAATTTGATACTGAAGTTTGCTTCTTGCTTTGCCATGACACTAAGCAACCTGCAAAGAACTGACAACCTCCTGAAGTGGACTTTCTGCTGAGCGAGCAGCCAACATAATCACTATCTGAAAAACCAACAAGCTTACAAATTTGATTAGCAGGATACCAAATACCTAGCACAGGAGTACCTTTGAGATATCTGAGTATCCTCTTCACAAATGAAAGATGAGATTGTTTGGGAGCAGATTGGTATCTTGCACAGACACATGTTGCATACATGATGTCTGGTCTTGATGCAGTAAGATACATCAGAGAACCAATCATGCACATGTAAAAAGTTTGATCTACAGGTTCACCATTGTCGTCTGGACATATGCCCTGGACTTGTTGCCATGGGAGTAGAAATTCTTTTGCAGTCATTCATATCAAATTTATTTAGAAGATCTTTTACATATTTAGATTGATGAATGAAAGTCCCATTTGGGGTTTGTTTGACTTGAAGTCCTAAAAATGTTTTTAGTTCACTTAAAGCACTCATTTCAAACTTAGAAGACATTAATTTAGAGAAGTGTTCACACATGGAAGGTTTTGTTGATCCAAAAATGATGTCATCAACATAGATTTGGACTAGCAAGAGTTCCTTATCTACCCTTTTCATGAACAAAGTCTTATCAATGGTCCCCCGAGAAAATTTATTAGAAAGAAGAAACCTAGAAAGAGTGTCATACCATGCTCTTGGAGCTTGTTTTAGACCATAAAGTGCCTTGTCTAGTTTGTACACCCAATCAGGATGATGAACATCATCAAATCCTGGTGGTTGACACACGTAGACTTCCTCTTTTATTGTCCCATACAGGAAAGCACTTCTTATGTCCATTTGGTATACCTTTATATTATGGGAGATGGCAAATGCTAGGAAGAGTCTGATGGCTTCCAATCTTGCCACAGGAGCAAAGGACTCATCATAGTCAATACCTTCCTCTTGACAATAACCTTGCACCACTAATCTGACCTTATTTTTTTATTACAATGCCTCTGTCATCTGTTTTGTTTCTGAATACCCATCTGGTTCCGATGGGATATTTTCCATCGGGCAAGGGACATAGAGTCCAAACATTTTGCCTTTTGAACTGCACAGCTCATCTTGCATTTCCTCTACCCAATTATTGTCTTTAAGAGCCTCCTGATATTTAGACGGCTCAATTTGGGATAGAAAGGCTGCATGAAGACAAAAGTTTGAAATCTGGCTCCTAGTTTGAACTCCTTTACTTAGATCACCTAAGATTTGTTCTAGAGGATGATTTTTGTTGAAAGGAATGATGTCCAAACAGTTATTTGAGGAGGCAGCATCGGAAGAGGGTGAGTTTTCGATGGGGCTCAGAGAGTTTTCTAGATGAGAGTTTAGAGTATGGTCAGGAACGTCTACAGATACATTATCCAAGACAGGAGATAAAGAAGTAGGTATTTGATTTCTTGGTTTTGAGAATTTGTTTCTTGAGAATTTATTTGATAAGAAGGAAAGGAAGTGAAGAATTTTGAAACAGAATATTCCTCAAGAGAAGATAGATCTTTAGAGGTTTGACATGACTCTGATGAAGGAGAAGAAGAGGAGATAGGAGGGATGAATGAGAAGCTTTCAAGATCAAAGAGATCATCAGGTGCAGAAGGGAAGGATGAGGTTGATGCTGATTCATTGAATTTTACATCAATAGATTCCTCAATGATTTTTGTTCTGAGATTGAAAGCTCGATATGCTTTAGAAGTCTGAGAGTATCCAACAAAGTATCCAGAATCAACTTTAGCAGCAAACTGGACAAAGAGTCTTTTGTATTTAAGATAAAACACGGACATCCAAAGACTTTGAAGAAGGAAATGAGAGGCTTTATTTTATACAGGATTTCATAGGCAGTTTTGTTATGTCTTTTTACAATGTGAACTCTGTTTAAGACATAACAAGCAGTGTTTACTGCCTCAGCCCAGAATGATAAAGGTAATCCTGAGTCTGCAAGCATGGTTCTTGCAGCTTCAATTAGTGTCCTGTTCTTTCTTTCTACAACTCCATTCTAAGCAGGAGTTCTAGGAGCACTATATTGTCTAAGGATTCCTTTAGAGATACAGAATTTATCAAGAACTTGATTCTTGAACTCTGTGCCATTGTCACTCCTTATCATTTTAACAGGAAGACTGAATTGTCACAACCCAACCAGAGGGCTTGACTAATGATTGATTCAAAACACAAAGTAGCGGAAGACAAAATAATTATATTACAATTCAACCAAAGGTTTAGTCTAAGTATCTAATTTGTTTACAACAAATCTAAATATGGTTTAACTAGCGGGAGATTTTCTAGAGTTATTGAGTCCATCCAGGCATCAGCACACTTTATTAATCTTTAAGCCAATTTCTTCTGTTTTACATCCGGTATTCTTGTTCTAGCAACCAAGTACCCGAGCCACACCTGTTTCTAATTACCTGAAAGACATGCTAAAATACGTCAACTATAAAGTTGGTGAGCTCATGAGTTTTAGTTTACAGACACAATAATAAATGGATGTGATAATTCAAAAACAATACAACCAACCCTATTCCATGCTCGGGCGTTTGCCTCATACACTGTTAGCCCACAACATGGTCAATTCCAATTTACTTCCCAATTCCGAGACCCGTTCCTGCTCTCGGTCATTCGTGTATCATAAAGAATATATGCCACAACGGTTGCTGTTAACCTCAGTGGGGTTTCAACCTTTCTTTTACAAGGCCACCCTTTTGGGCCACTGTGCGTGGGGGATTCCCCAAGTAGTACTACCCATATACTCACCGGCTCTCCTTATGAGTTAATGGTTGTAAATTATGTTTAATGTCTAGGGGAAGCAATTTTATATGAAACGGACGTTCATTATCACATAAATATAATTTTATAAACAGTTTATGGAGCATGCTTTCAGTATCCCAAAACAGTAAAAAGAAAAGGGATCACATGAACTCACCTGGTTGCTTTAACTGGTTCCTTTTGTTCCTATACAAATATGTCATTGTGCCACTATGCATGATTTGATATGTTCCCAGAGGTATCATCAAAGCCAGTTCCTAATTGTAACCATCTATACATGTATAAGTTGTAGATTCATATATTATGGTTGTTGATTGTGGTTGAGCTCTTTGGGTTTATGTGTGTAAGGTTTACTAGCATAATGTTTCTTTATATTACAATACTCATTGAAATCCTACTATTCAATTGTACATATAAATGTTGGCTCACCCTTGAGACGATCAATATTCAGGTTGTTTAGCTGTATTACTAGTCATGGTGCTTTACTTTTGATATAAATTGATGTAATACATAAGGTATTATAAGACAAGAAGATAATTATTATAATGTATTTACCTAACTTATTAATAATTAAAGATAATTAATAAGTATTTCATGCATTACAAAATAGTTGCAATTAATCATTAGTATCTGAGATATTTTACATGTTGTAGTCATTGTATATACTACTATTGTAATTGTTATAAATATTGAACAAAAGAATGTTTAAAATATACATAATTTAATTTCTATGTTTCAAGGTAAGTAATCATTCTTAGACAATACTATTATTAAGGGTAATAATAATAATAAATAATAATAACAATAATAATACTAATTTTACTAACAATATTAATAACGTATCAATTTTCAATATGTTAATCATTTGTAAAATATATGAATAAAGGAGTACCATATGTTAGGTTAATATTAATGTTCTTAATGAGTCTAATTATTTTTAAACAATAATTTAAATGACAAAATGATTATGATTCGTAAATACTTAAAATGTTAGATAATATTTATTAAGACCTTTAGTAGTCTTGAAAGAAAAGAAATGCTGTTGATAATAATAATAATACTCTTAAAGGTAAGTAGTCTTAGTATAAAATTAACAAATTCATGATAAAATAGAGAATTTGTATAAGATTGATATTTTGTATAAAATCATATTAATATAGAGTCAAACACCTTTTGTTAAGCTCCTAATTGTGTAATACTATCATACTACCATTAACATATGTATGCACATTCATCTTATTAATGTCAACCTAATTTATATTTTGTTTACCCATGTGTTTATAAATTCAATTGTTAACATGTTAAATTAAACATATTTATGAACATGTGATTATTCTTAACTAATTATTGTATACAATACTATAGATGTATATATAACGTGTATTTGTATATATATAAAGACTAAATGTTTATATGAGAATTATATATATATGTATCCTACACATTCATTGAGTACACAATTTATAAAGTTCTATTTAATTCAAGCATCTAAGTTAATTTATACCCAACGTAACAAGTTCTATATACATTTCAATAAGTACCGATATTTTATATGTTAAAACTTGTAATACCCATTTAAACATGTGTTTATCCTATGTAAATGTGCATATATATTACAAGTGTTCATATTAACACTTTGTACCATTTATTATGTTGAACTAAGGATCTAGCTTTCCAAGTCTTATTATAATTAAACATTTAACTAGTTGGTTTATAATTTATAAATTTCATTCAATTTAATACTCTAAATATATATACCACATATACTATAATAAAACCAAAGTATAAACCATATACATTAGTCAAGTATTGACATACTTATTGTATGTATAAACATTTATAAACATGATTTTGTGTGAGCATCTTAAGTATATTATTTTTTTATAAATCACTCACGTATAGTTATATTTATTTACGTATACGCCTCCGAAACTTTAACATAAATCATACACGGTATATGGTTCCAACCAATAATCGCATTTTTAACCAATCATTTCTAATTATAATTTATGTTTGTTAACCCAAAAGCTCAACCAACTTAACATGTTTGTTTAAACAAATAAATCATATATTAGAAGCTAATAGCGTGCGGTTTACCTTCCCACCCGTTCGTTTCGCGTATCCAAAACCGATTAAACTATTCGCACGTTTGTTTCATAACTCGAACATGTATCTTAAATCGTTTTTAATTAACGAATAAAATCGTGTAGTCGGTTTTTCCTGTTGACCGAGTCTGTCCGGGTTTGATCGGTCCTAATATGCTTTGACTTTTCTTGACCGAGGCTTTAATCATCTCCCAAAGCCGTAATCTCCTCGGTTTCACTTCTGGCCACCACCGTGGCTGTTCCACCACCACCAGTAGCTGCTAGTCGCCATTACAGCCGCTAGAAGAATCACCAACACATACTTTTAACATAAGAACCTCCAAGGAAACAACATGCATGTATAAATCGGGTGTTATGGTGTCGATTCTTACCTGCTTCTTGTTGTAATCCACTCTCCTAACCCTATTAGCTACTCCCATTGTTTCTGTAGACCTTCCAATGGATCGAGACCGCCACCATTGCGTTCAAAGAAGGCTCTGACCATCGGGAACCACCATCCATCTGTTGATAATCCCTCTATCTCGACCTCCGACCATCTCCCTTACAAAAACCATCCAAACACGCACATATTACAACAAAAATCCTCAAGGTAATGACATGCATGTGTGAATCGGAGTTTACCAAGTTGTTCTTACCATCTAGTTCGGCTGGAGTGTGAGAATCCGCTGGGAAAGTCATATTTCGGTACTAGAACCACCGCCACAGGAGCCATAGGCGGAAACCTAGCCACTACCGCCACTGCATGCGGCTCCTTCATGTTCATTCCACCATCTGGTAACCCCTGGTAGCCATCTCGAACTCGACCTCAGCCTTTAGCCACAGTTCGTTTGGACGAAACCCTAGCCGTCGTCACCTTCGCACCCCCTTTTGACCCCCTTTAGACTCGACATCTCGCGAAGTAGGAGAAGACAAGGTTGTAGAGTTGGTTGAGAGGATTTCGGAGGTGTAGCCACCCTGTTCCGCCGCCGTGGATCCGCCGTGGGTGGCCAGCTCCGGCCGCTGCTCCTTTCTCTCTTTCTCTCGGGTGTTTTGAGCTGCTGAACGTGCACACACACACAAGGATGTGTTGCGGCTGGTGTATGGAAAGAAAGAATAGGGTTTCCATCCCTTTTTATACTTAGAGTTATCTAGGGTTTTAAACGCGTATAGTACTCGTATCACGATCGTATTTCGTCATCGTTTATTATTCTCGACCCGATATTTATTAGATCAACAATAATAACCTAAATTATTATTAAAATGTTTATTTTGTTCGTTATAAATAATTTGTTTAATTAATTACGTTGAAATACGTTAATATCGCGTATACGCCATATTTAACGGATTTAATGTTTTCACGCTCTAAATAAGATTCTTGTACCTTTAATATCGTAAATATATATATATATTTTTAATTAGGTATTTATCAAAGCTATTTACCTCAGCTCGGGAGCCAGAACGTTAAATTAATTAATACCGGTGTTCACACATTACGTTCTGTTTAAAGTTCTTAATAGGCCTAATTGGGCCTAAGTTTCTTATTGGGCTTTCACATCTTATTGAACCTTTATATCTTGTTGGGCCTTTATATCGTATTGGGCCTTATTATCGTATTACAATTTAATGTTTTAGTTTGTTGGGATTTTCTTACAGTTGTTACATGAATTGTCTTTCAAGATGAGTGATGAGAGCAAATATTTTATCAGAAGTCTCATCTTTGCTGAAAAGGAAGAAGGTCCAGCAAAATCTTGAGTAATCATCCACAACAACTAAACAATATCTTTTTCTTGCCAAACTAGCTACCTTCACTGGACCAAACAGATCCATATGAAGCAGATTAAGATAATTAGTTGTTTTGGATTCCTCAATGGACTTATGTGAAGTTTTATGTTGCTTTTCCTTTAAGCAAGATTCACATTGACCTTCAAAGTGAAATTCTTTAGAAGGCAATCCTCTTACTAAAGAAAGGATTGAAAGCTTATGAAGAGTTTGGTGATTAAGGTGACTGAGTCTCCTGTGCCAAAGAGTAGTTTCAGAAGATGATGCTTTGGCTATCAAACATGTAGGAGAAGATGTTTGAGAGTCAGTAGTCATATCTACAACATAGACATTTCCACTTCTTCTAGCCGTTAGCAAGGTGTGTTGATCAATCAAGACCTTTATTTTTGAGTTTATTTCTGGAGAAAGAGTTTTGCAACTGTCTTTAGTGAAAAATGAACTAAAATTCTTGTCAGCTAGTTGAGAAACACTCAAGAGATTAAACTTGAGGTTCTCAACTAAGCTAACATCTTTAAATTTCAAATTTCCACTTAAGACAGAACCTGTCACACCTCGAGCCGGCGGGGTAGGATCGGATTTCCCCGTCGGGCGGAAGGTTCCCGGGGCGCGATATCGTGAATGATAATCAAGGTGATCAGATTGTTTACAATGCACATGATATAAATGAGAAATGCTAAATAGATTAGAATTACAAAGTTAAATTACATCCGTATCGTTCATAATTTAACAATGTAAATCAAATCATAAACATCATAAAATATCTATCTTGTAACTGCACAAGACATACAAAATAATTGTATGATGATGTTCCAAAAATATGCAGGTCCAAAAATACTAAGTCTTCTATCTGAAGTCCTAGTCCAAAAGCATAAGCTTCCTAGTTGACCTGTTCGTCACCTGAGAAGTCATGCAAAAATAAAATCAACACATGGTTGGTGAGTTCATATAGTTTAAGTATTTAAAATGATTTGAAAACCTCCTTTGGTAAAGACCCTAACCTCATTAACACCACATGTAATATCCACATCGGTATGCTTATATATAGGGCATATGTAAGGGACAAGCCCTAGCCAACATCCCACCACATACTAATATGCATATGACACTGCTGTTAATGATAATTAAGCATTTTTACCCTTAACACAATCCCAATAGTTCTTCTGTTTATTGTCCCTGTCATTACAATCATTTGAAACCCCTGTTGATTTCATAAGTTCGTCACACAATATGATCAACCATACAATTGTATAAACAGTCATAAATGCTTAATTAAATAAATAAGTAAACATTTAATAAAATCTAAGTCCTTATGATTGGGGCCTTTGGTCATACTCGAGTAGACTAGTCTGTCAATCTAGGTACTTAGTAGTTAGGGAATCTGTAAATATCCTCAAACATACGACCTACAAATCAAACGGTCTAGCTAGGACTTCTTGAAATGTAGGGTTTTATGTTTCGTCTGTTTTGGCGTATGCTATCTCTGATATTTCCCAGGCTTTCCCTTGAAAATGATTTATTGATTCGTCTGATTCTGTTACAATATGTACTTGATTCGTTGATCTTAGAATACTAGATTCATTGATCAATTGTACACTTGATTCATTGTTCAACAAACACTTGATTTGTAGAACATTGAATATTGTCTTTGCAAAGATTGTTTCGTTTGATTCGTTGAAATCCCACACTTGTTTCGTCAAAATGTTTCGTATGATTCGTTGAACTCACCCACTTGATTTGTCAAAATGTTTCGTTTGATTCATTGAAACCACCCATTTGATTCGTCAAAATGTTTCGTTTGATTCCTTGAACTCACACACTTGTTTTGTCAAAATGTTTAGTTTGATTCGTTTGAAATGTTTTGATCTGTTGAAATGTTTAGTTTAACCTGATTATTCACTTAATTTATAAGTAAATCAGTTAGTAAACCTGCATAAAACCTTCCTAGACATGGTCTAGGATAACATTTATATATATGTAAAACATATAAATTTTAAGGCATTTTAGTAAACAATTTAAATAAACAGTTTACGCATGCTCCTCAGCCCCGCGTTTTAAAACAAAAATGTTGGAAAAGGGGCAATGAACTCACCTGTGTTGATGTCTAATGTACTATCACAGAATGCGCACTCTTGTTTGTGAGCTAAGTATCTTCGATTCCTGAGTTATTTTATAAGAATTCGAATATAATAAGTACGCGTAATAATCGTTGTGCCTAAGTTTGTGTCTTGTTGTGTGTGAGACTATGTGTCTTAGTACTATGTGTATCTAGAATGTAACCTAGCTTAACTACCCTTTTAGATCCCAAATCCCATAGTTAATCACAACTTACTTTTAAATTTTACGAAAATCGGGCAGAGTTTCCTTTGTTTTTAGTCCAAATCCAGACAATTTATATTGTCTATTTTACAACCAAATCCTAATCAAGTATAATAAAACTAACTTTTATAACTATATAACTTTAAACAAAACCAATTACTTGAACTTGCTATGGGTTGCGTGTTGACAACATAAGGGCAAACAACCCATTCTTAGTTTGTCTCTTTGTTTTGATCATTAAAATCCCTAGTATTTCAATCCTATTGACTTCATAAAACCCATTTTTATATGTTTGAAAAGTGTAAGATATCTTTTGTTTTGAAAATCCTTAGTATCGATATGTTTGAAATCGGTTAACACCCCAAATGGTCACTTTGAACCATTATCGGTGTTAACGTATTAATCCCATTGTTTTACTTAACAAATTCAAGGGTTTTAATCCCAATTGGTTGTTAAAACATATGTTATGGGTTAAGAGAGTTTGGGACGGTGTTTGTTTTGACAAAAAGTTAGTGTAGATGGCATTGAAAAACGATTAACACTACAAAACCCAAGTAGCTTCCTTAGCCGACACCACTATGTTCAAATCAGCCCCATGACTTTATTTCTAAGTGTTTTGAGATGATTCCAAGCTTTAAATACTTGTAAGACATTAAACTAAATGTAACATCACTGTACTTTCAGTTGTCCGTACGTCCGTACATCCGTACGATTGTACTGTTACGACTAGAGATTTATAATTATTAATGATTATGAGATTATTGATTGACATTACTGATATTATCACTGTTGCTGGTATACATGATTATAATTTATTATACGCGTAAACCACGAGAAGTTTAGTTGTAATTCAACTAAACAGACCCGTAATGTTTATCGCAGTTACTTATCAATGATGATGATGGATTATTAGTCTGAGAATGGATTTGGGATGGAACTGGGAGTTTGTTTGAGTCTGGTTACTAAACGTAGTCAAGGACCCATGGTCATGGTTTATCGAAATAGCGGTGGGACGGTGGCTAGGGCAGTTGCGACTGACCCTTACATATGCCCTATATATATGCATATTTCGGTCCATCATGGATGTGTCAGTGACTAGGGTTTAGTGGGTTTTGGTTTGGGAAATGATAATTATAAAGTTAATAAATAGTGAGAATAATTAATTACGCGAAGTGAGGTTACGATCATTATTTAATCGCGAATATTAATTCAGAAATATTAACTTAATAATGTATTCGCGTGGGTGACGATTCACACGAATATAATTATTAAGAATAATATACTGAAACGATATTCCATAAGAAATGAATCAAATCGAAATACGATACGAGCGTCGGATTCGCAAAGGTGACGATCTTTACGAATACGTACGCGAGTAACGCGTTTCGACGAGATAATTAAATAATATCAAACGATATTAATTTAATAAGTTAAACTAAAAATATTTATTAGGAATCACAACCTAAATTAAACTGGAATGATTTAATTTATCAAATAATTATTTAACAATAATGTAACGAAAGCGATTTACGACATAATTTATTTAAAATTTATTTAATTAAACAAAATTAATTTAATTAAAATGATTTAATTATTTAAATATGTTATGTTAGAAAACCGAGCGCATTATGACATTTCACGCGTATAAAACGAGATCATTTTACGAGACAAAGGTTATCTAGAAATCATGATAACTAATGAAACATATTATTTAAACGCATTATATTTAAATATGTTTAATGAGTAAAACTGTTTATTTTGCTATCGCGATAGAAACGAGACCGAACACGGGGACGAGACACGCGATATAAGGAAGATTACTTCCTTCTTTTCTTTCATTCTCACCACCTCCCTTCTCTCTCTAAAAACACACACACATATATTCTCTACCTTCTCTCTAGCCTTTCTCCTTCAATTCTTGACGGATTCGCGAGATCTTTGCGGCTACACGTTCGTGAGATCAAGAGGAACAAGAAGATCCAACGAAAACCTGCTTCTTACCGACGAATCGAGGTAAATCTAGAGCTTTGTTTTCGGTTTTGTAAAGATCACGAAACCCTTAATCTTTTGTTGTTGAAATCGACCTAGAACATTAGTAAAACACTTAAACGAGCTGAGTAGTAAACTAGGGAAGCTTTAACGACCTTGTATTCTATAGATTGTCGCGGTTGATGATGATGATGTGCAGGTTCGGTGAGGAGAAGTGGAAACAGGCCGACGAACCCTTGCAGGGTTTAAGGGAACGAACCCTTGGTCATGGGGAACGAACCTTCATTGGGCGGGAAAGCCATGAGGGTGGCCGAACCCTGGTCTGAACGAACCCTGCATTTGGCCACGAACTCTTTAGGCTGGTGTTCCCAAAATGGAAGGTCTGGGGTTAGCAGTCAAGGAAGAGGGTAAGATAAAAGAAGAATGAGGGTGTGACCCAACAGATTGGTTACCTGCTGTTCTTACTTTCTTCATCTTATTAGGGAGGTTCCCTTTAGATGAAGAGGCATGATCAGCTTTCAACTTATTAGCCTTCAATCTAGCTTTCTCCAAAGGCGTTCTTGTTCTGCAGTTTTCAGTAGCATGATTGTACTTAAAACATTTTAAGCAGGCTGGAGAAAGAGATGAATAATTTGGGATGAAAGGTCTATTTACTTTCATTGTGGGGTAAGGAGGATGAGGATGAGAAGGAGGAAACTGGATATTAATCATAGGTCCTTTTCCTTTTTCAAGATTTGACTTGATGCTAGAAGAGAGACCCGATTTTGTTGTTTCTTCTGAACTATGAGTAGAGCTCATATCAGGAGCAGTCTCATTTTGTTCTGAAGAGTTATTGTGTTGAACTGAGTTCAACTGAGGTTTTTCTATTCTTATCAGATTTGTATTAGTGGGGTATACAAACTTAGAAGAATAGTTTGGCTGATACACCAAAGGAGGTGTATCTATTATTGGAGGAATTTCATCAGGAAGAAAAGTTGGTGAAATAGGTTCAGGAGTGGTCTCTTCCTTATTGTTGTCGATTGGGGTGTAATCCTCTGGTTGAGCAGTGTGATTATACCCAATCCCAAATCTTGCTTTGCTATGAACTTGCTTTTGTAAAAGCATTTTGAATCCTTTGCAAGACTCAACCCACTTTTCACAGCTTACTTGAGTTTGAGATAATTCATCTTTACAAGCATAATATTTTTCTCTTTGTAGATCAAACAATGCTTGTAAGTTGATTTTCTCAGTTTTTAAAGCGCATATCTCATTATCTTTTATTTTTATTAATTTTTCCACTTCAGAATTTTTATTGTCAAGGAGTTGTTCCAACTCCTGATTTTGCTTTTGAAGCAACATATTGGCTTTCTTTATTTTTGCAAAAGCCTCTATGCAAGCATTGGAACATAGTTTTTCTAAGGTAGAAGAAGATACCTGAGCATCAGAAATATCTGCTTCAGGTTGAACCGAAGAACAGGAGTCTTCACCAACAGCCATGAGAGCAAATTCTGTTGGTTCAGAAGTGATGAGGGCATAGCCAACATCTTTAGGCAAGCTGTTCCAGTCTATGTACTCTTGAGAGAAAAGAGCCTGTTGACCAGATGATGAAGATTGGACAGCATGGCCAGGTGCATTTATTTGTGAAGAAGGAGCTGCAACAACTTGAAGTGAAGCAGGAGTGAGTTGGTACATGTTACCGTTTGCAGCTTGTACATATTGCACATTGGTGGAAGAAGAGTTTTGTGCAATGTGTGCTGATTCTTGAGGATTATTGGACCTTTTGAAAGAGGATGAGGAAGAGGTAGATGAATATGGTGTTGAAGAGGTGTGTGAAGGTATGTTTGGAAAGGTCACATAAGACGAAGGGTTAGAGTTTGGAACATTAGAGCATTCCCTGGCAAAATGTCCAGTGCCATGACACCTATAGCATTGGACATTAGCCTTATTTAGACCAATCCTGGTTTTTCCATGGATACGAGGAAATTTTCTTCCTGTCCTCTTGTAGAACTTGTTAGTTATTATGCTCAAGAGAGCCAGTTGATGGAGAATGTCCGTCTCTTCCAAGTCATCACTTGGAACTTGATGAAGATCGTCCATGATAAAACACAGATGGTCAGAGGGGAGAGTGGTCATCACGAGAAGAGAATGAAGAGGTGATGCCAGTAGTTATGTCAATGTGTTCATCATAACCCTGATCATTTATCACAGAGTTATGACTAAGAAGAGCTGTGTTCCCTTGAACATACTCTTCAGTTGATTTACCATATTTTATTAGTTTTCTTTTCTGGTCAATCTCTCGCTCAAAGGTGAGCAACTTACCATGAAGTTGGGTAAGTGAGAGTTTGCCAAAATCTGGTGAAGATCTCATGACTATAGAATAAGTTTCCCATTTTTCAGGAAGAGATCTTAAAAATCGATTTAGAACTGAGACAGGAGGGTACGTTTGACCAGCTAATTTTAGTTCACTTAAGAGAGAAGTGAACCTTTCAAATTGCTGAGTCAGTGACTCATTATTTAGTTGGCAGAAAGTCTCATATTGTTGAGCCAATATTTCCCTAGTGTTGGCTACAACATCATCGGTACCACCGAATTGCTCTTTTAGAGCATCCCATAAGTCCTTAGCGGACTCATGGTGAAGAAGACCCGAATAAATTTCATTCGGAAGGGCCATAGCCAGCTGAGCATGTGCCTTGGCATCAAGCTCCAATTTCTGAAAGTCTTCTTCAGTGTAGTTCCGGGGGTCCTTAGGGACATCATCTCCAGTCTCTGTGTCCAGGACCATTGGTTTATGAGGTCCGAACATGACAGACTTCCAACATCCTGTATGATTATTTGACAGGAAATGTAACATCCGTCTCTGCCAAATATTATATTGATGCCTAACCAAAATTGGTGGCTTTGTGGCAGAACCGGTGTTATGGGGGTCTAAGGTGAATTTTTCTGCCATGTGTTCAAACAGTTATGAGTAAATCAACAAGTAATGATTACTCAAGGTAGTTTGGTTGAATGATTCTTGAACACTTTAGAGTTTCAAAAATCAATCTTCAGCAGATTATGAAAAGAAGATGAACACAGAAAACTAGATACAAGATATCAAAGTGAGCTTTGAATTTTAGCCTTGATGGTTAAACCAAGACTAATGAACAAGGCTCTGATACCAATTGTAGGAAATCAGTGAATTAAGGAGAGACTGATTTAACCAGGAACAAGAGCTTTAGATACTTAGTCAAAGCCTTTGGTATTTGCTCCCTCTAGGGTTTTGCCTTTGAGTTATTTTAGTGTTTAGTTTTCTTGTTTTTTTTAAGGAAAAGAGATAACAGAAGACAGTAAGGCAACACAAAGAAGATTCAGAAAAGTGTTATGTTATACAGTTGATGTTGGGGTATAAATAGCCCCGACATTTAATGTTTCAGGACAAATATAGAACAAAGACAAAACATATAAGACTGATGACACTATTACAGACACTGTAGCATCAGAATAGTACAAATGCAAAGTCAACTTAGGATCTTCAAAGATCTTGAAGTCTTTCGAGGTTCAGACATTTGTATTGATGCTAAGGAGTTATTCTTTCGGAAGTTCTTCATAGGAAACTAATTAAATGAATCAGTTATCCTATCGGAAGCTGAAGAAGGAAACATTTATTATTTCATCGGAAGCTAATGTAAATACATAAGTCTTCTGAAGTAATGTTTTTCTTCCGAAGCAGATGTCTTTGGAAGTCTTCCGAAGTAATTGACTTTTATTCTTCGGAACCAATTGTTAGTGTCTTCTGAGGTTTTGTCTTCGGATAGAGTGTTCCGAAGCATCTTCTGAAGCTTTGTCTTCGGAAGCAATTGTCTTTTATTTAGTATCTTCCGAAGCCTCTTCTGAAGTTTTGTCTTCGGAAGCAAGTGTTCTTTTATTTAATGTCTTCCGAAGCATCTTTTAAAGCTTTATTCTTCATGTCTTCGGAAGTTAGTGTCCTGCAACATTTATTCAAATTGATTATTTGAAAGGTGGTTTTGCTTCGTCAGTCCTTATTTTCCAACAAAACCTTTTTGCAAGGAGACAGTGACTTACCGGGTAAGGATGCACATCACGCATTTGTAATAGAATAGGATAGTTGTGTAATAAACTTCGTTTGTAAATTGTAATGTCGTTTGTAATGACGAACCCTTGTAATGTATTTATTTTGAAATAATCTGTGTGTTGTGATATCGATTCAAGTAAGTTACACCTCATCTCTGAGACATCACCACTATGCTTTCGCAACCTTCTCAGAGTCATGACTGACATCATCTCAGGTGACGAGAGGTGGGGGTGTGACAAACATAGGGATTAAAAGCCCTATAGATTAAAGGGCTTACAAACTCGGTGTTTATCGAATTGGAATCGGGTTTAATCTAGGGTTCATACTCAATTTGAGGGAAATCAAAGCCTTTATGTTTTATATAACTGAAATGGTTCTTTACCCAATATCAAATCCTAGTTCACTGGTATTATGGGTGTGAGGTAAGAGCTTCGGCATTTACAGGTCGCCGGTTCAAGCCTTGCTACCTGCCCCCCCCCCCCATCGGGTTTTTTTTTTGATTTAAGGTTTTCCATCCATATTGTTTTTATAAAATTTCATTAGAAAGCTAGAAAATCATTTTTAAGTATTCTGATAAAATTCACATTAATTGTTAACCATATTTTAATTAATTTTATTTATAAAGACTATTTTAATAAAGAGGTTTAGGGATTTAAAAGAATTTAGTTATTGTTTAAAATTTTTGAATTAAAAGAAATTGATTTTCTTAACCTACTGTTTGATTTAAATCAAAATATTTAAATAGATTTAATTAATTTATTTAAAACTAAAAGAAAAAGGATTTTAAACCAAATTGTGTTTGAAATATATATATATATATATATATATATATTTCTATTCAAAATTTTTCTTTAAAATACATTTTATATTTCACAATAAAATGTGTTTTAGCAAAGAGAGACATATTACAATGATTTTAATTAATAAAAGTTAATAAATATTTTCAACAAATGAAATACTTGTTTTTTTATCAATATAATTCAAATGATTATTGTAAGTTTATAAACTTTTAAAATACTAACTAAATTTTTTAAAACTTATAATTCAAACATGCAAGTTTTTAAATACAAATAAATAATTAATGGAGGGAAATCAATTCAATTTGCATACTGTAGAAATTCAATTACAGAATAATAAATAAAAGGAATATATTTATTCTATTTTATTTATGATAAGAATATTATTAAATATTCTTAAACAATTAGTCTAGTTTATTCATATAGATAATATTGATAATTAAAAAGGATACATTTGATACTCTATTTTATTAAATCAATATTATAAGTTAGATATTCTAAGAATCTATTCAAACATAGATTCATTCAAACTAGGACTTCCATAAGGATGCCATAGTTTTAGGATCATTGAACTACTATAGAATTGCTAAGACTTGAATTACTCAAATTATAGGTGAGTATATAGCCTTACTTCCTGCTTGTTTAAATCAAGGACTTGGAACTAGCTAGCATTCTAATATGTGAGTTTTCTTCACACTCCCTTTTACATTTTTGTTTTGGGATGTTACACATGTCTTATTCAAACTTTATTCATTCTATTATTCATTCAATCTATAATGCAAGCCTTAGACCTAGTTAGCTTTATGTGTTAGATGCTAAGCTTATACAATGTGTTGATTCTATGTGTGATTCTATGTGTGTTGCCAGTCAAGCAAGCTAGTACTTAGTAGCCTAAGATGTGTTAGATACCATCTTCGCATTGGCTTTTTTCATTGTGTGAAAAAGGTGTTAAGTACACCTAGCAAAATTGTTGAATTATAACTGTTAATTTATAGTATGGCCATACTCGAATTAACATGTTGTAAGGATACTTGTTTGGACACAAGCTATTGTTATTCATTCATTCATTCATTCTTGATATTCAAACTTGTATTCATGCTATGCTTATGATACGTATTCTAGTTAGCCTATAGTTTGCATTTTTTTATATTAATTATTTAAACTTAGTGTGTGAACTCACCAACTATGCAAATAGTTGACAAACTCTATATTACATGTGTAACAGGATAACGAGGCATGATGAAGACATAAGATAGGCTTAGTGACCTAGTTTAAACAATAAAAGAATTGTATAGTCTTTCATAGTAATAGTTTAGTTATTTTGAATTCTTGTAATGACTCTTTAAATGTTGGTTGAATGAATTGATTATTATTAAATGGATGCATTAAATATGAAACATTGTAATAGCACCATGAGCTAATGAACAGTCGACATCGCGCCCCAACGTATTCCGTCTTCGGTCGGGGTGTGACAGATTGGTATCAGAACCATGGTTATTAGAAAATGGTGGCCTATACTATAACTAAGCTTACCCAAATATGAGTTATCTCATATTACACTTGTTTGTTTATTACTTGATTATGTGATATGTGTTATACTTATTCATTATGTGTTATACTTATTCATTGTGTGTTATGTTATATTTGTTACCATAGAGGAAAGCCATAGTTGTTAATATGCCTTGCTTACACTTCGTTAGGAATGCCTTAGCTTAAGACAACTTCATACAATGTGGTTTAGACATTTCTTAAGAAAATCCATTCCAAACTCATGTAAAATGCAAATAATCCTTAAATGATAGGAATTGAAACTCATTAGGCTTACTGCCTAATATCATTCCTTAGACAACATAGGAATTCCTATATTGATTTTAAGATCTCGTTAGAATTATGTTTGTGAGGTGGATATGTACTAACTGGAAGAGTGTAGTACCGATAGTTAGAATTCTTGTCTAGGAAAGCTATTCGTATAAATCTCCGATGTACTGTGGGATCTGTCTAGCTTTCCTGGGGAATTCTAGTGAAAGTACAATCACTTATAGGCCAAAGCATATCATACCAAACATCTTACAGACTAAAATAATTCTAATATGTCACACGTGTTCAATTTTGAATATTATTCCCATTGTTTTCAAAAATAATCAAATGATTTGCTTTTCTGAGATTTTATTCACCGTTCAACTTGATTCAAATATTCTTTAGAATTAAGTTTGTTAAGATGAACATGTAGTAACTGGAACGGTGAATATCGGTAGTTGAGACTACTGTCTAGGAAAGCGATTCATAATCCTTGACGAGGGACCAGTCTAGCTTTCCTGGAGATTCTTAATGAGAGTATTTTACCTATAGGCCAAATCATGTTACATTTTGCAAACAACATTAATTATAATAAGACAAAAGTTGTCCAGCTTAGATACCGCTCCCTATGTTTTCTAAATCAAATTCAAAATAATTTCAATACATTGCGTATACAATTTCAAACCTTATCATATTATACGTGAGATTAGTGATGGTGATTCATCACTACATCTCACAAGCTATGATGTCATTTTTCCTTGGATGAATAATAACATATATGTTATGATTCAAGAAAAGTTAATAATGTTGCACCGAAGATTGTGATGGTGATACATCACTACATCTGAGAGTTATAATGTTATCTATCTTGGATTAATACTGTATATGATTCAAGAACTCCAATATATCATACTTAAGATGCCATTTGTCCTTTGTTGAATAATATATATGTTATGATTTAAGAAAGTTAGTAATATCACACTTAAGATTGTAATGGTGATGCATTACCATATCTAAAGGCAATGATGTTACCTTTCTTTGGATTTATAATGTATATGTTTTGATTAAGTACCTCCATAATTCATACTTGAGGATAGTAATGGTGATTCATTACTATGTCTCACATGATATGATATCAACTCTCTTTGCTTTATGTTATCTATGTTATGATTCAAGAAATTGGTAATATTATACCTAAAAGTTGTGATAGTAATACATCACAATATCAAAAGGTTATGGTGTTATTTTTTTTTTCTTGGATTGACAATGAAGATGTTATGACTTTTAGAACTCCATGATATCATACTCAAGATTTGTGATGGTGATACATCACTGCCTCTCACAAGTTATGATTTCATCTCCTTTTGTTTTATGCTACCTATGTTATCGATTATTATGTATAGTTTGTGATTCAAGAAAACCAGTAATGTTATAATTAAAAATTTATTGATGGTGATTCATCACTAAATCTGAAAGGTTGTAATATTGCACATTACAATATTCAAACTCCTGATAGAACCTCAATGATATTCTACTAATGATTAGTGACTTGTCGTTACATCTATAAAAGTATTATATCACTTATGTTATTGTAATCCATGATGCCTGTGTTATAATTCGATAAACCCACTAGGATATTATGCCTACAATCGGTGTTAGATAGTTCTAACATGTCATTAGTTAATCAATCGTGAAAAATCATTTCCTATGTTTCAAACAAGTCACAATGATTTTATTATTTTAGCCAAGACACACTGATTTCTTATTATATTTTGTTTAGATTTCAATAAAATGACATGATTTGGACTTATAAATTTAACTATGGGTGATTCCATATAAAATTTTGAAAACAAGTCCACATGAATCATACTATTGATTTTTAGACAAATCATTTTATATTTATATCTTTAGACATCGAATCAAATATTCAATGATATTATAGCTAAGATTAGTGATAATTAGTTATCACAACTATCAAAGGTATATAATATCAAATACTTGTGTATCCTATATCATTCATTTATCCAAAATCGATCATAATTCAATTCATACGTTACAACCGTCAGATTCCATTTCAAAATTTGCAATGTTTAGAATCTCTCTACTCATACAATACTTAAAGGCTAGTCAAAGTCTTCCCCACCTATTCAGTAACATCAGTGCCAGAAACGTTATCGGAACAGTGATCTGCACAGTAACTTGCACAGTAACTCAGGTACAAACTATGTGAACTATTGTATGCTATTGACATTGTGATGCTTGACACTAAACTATTATGCAACTGTTTCTGAAATCTGATTAAATCTCACGGTTTAACAGTCAGAAACACATCAGACAACACTGAACTGACACGCAAATGCTTGATTTAATGCTATTATGTATAAACGTATGTGAGGTTAAACAGAACAAAACCATAACGGATGTCGTTACAGAATGCTAAATCGGCGAATTATTCGTATAGGTGACGATCTGTACGAATAAATCTGAAGGTTTAATGTTCTGAAATGATGACTGAAAAGTAGAAAACAAGAATCAGAAAGTGAAACCAACTTCGGGTTCGTACGGGTGACAATTCGAAGGAATACGCGCGAAGGTGATGCGTTCGGACGAAACGAAAAACGACTCGAACGGTAAGAAACTAAAGAAAAAAATTAGAAGATTTACTAGAAATAACCACCTTTAAAATAAATAAAATAAATTCTTTTATTTTAAATACGTAACATACGCGTAACAATTCGGAAATGCAACGAAGACGAAAAATGAGCAACCGAAACGAACCCGAACACCCTCAGGGTATATAAGGCCTAAATGTGGAATTTCTTCATTTAATTCAATCCCTATCTCTCTCTAAAACCCTCTCAACCGTTTTTCTTTCTCTCTTTAAAATTTTCAACTTCAAACTACAAGATCTTGCTCATTTCGTGGTGAAATCTCGCGTTCTTGGTGTCCACACGTAGCTACAATCATCCTCTGCCTAGAAATACAACCGATCAGAGGATTTATGCAGCAAAACTCGAGGTAATGAGGCTTGAATCACACGAAAACTAGGGTTTTACACCCCTTGTTCGCACCTAACCCTCACCCGGTTATGGTAGCCCCCTCACAAGATGGTTCTACACGACATGAGCCCTAAAATGAACTAGTAGGCGAGTGGGGAAGCCGCGGTTCAGCTTGCATGATGCAGAAGTCGAAGGTGATGATGATGAACACACTGGTTCGTGACAATGAGATCGGCCGAACCTTTTTGGTTTGGGTTCTAAGGTGGCCGAACCTTCAACCCAGCAAACCTTCTCTGGCCGAACCCTCTTTGAGCGAACCATCATCATCGAACCTGTACTCAGCCGAACCGCATGCATGAGCGAATCTGCTGCCCCGAACCATAGGAGGACCACGAACCATTCTCCCACGAACCTTGCATGCAAGTCCCGAACCCCTCTACTCGGCCGTACCTATGCGCAGCAAACCCTCAGCCGAACCTCTCCTGTTCACGAACCCTAACCTGAACGAACCCGTGCTATCAGACGAACCTTGCACGGTTGCAGCTACCATCGACCGAACCTGGTGATAGACGAACCCTGCCTTTGTACTGAACCTGAACATCCAGATCCAGGGCAGCGAACTTAGAGTCCCCACCCTTCAGCCGAGACCACTTGCAGCCCAGCACGATCTATCGGCCCAATTTTAAATCTGATGAAGCCCATAATAGATCTTTCGGCCCACACATAACGGGACTCACATTCGTTCGCCCAAAGTCCATTTGTCTAGCCCATGTGATTTTGTTTCGGCCCAAGAACAAACAATTGGCCCATAACACACCTCATTCGACCCATGAACTGATTCGGCCCATATATATATATTATTCGGCCCATATGCTTAAAGACATAAACCAACACTCTAAATAATTGTCTCTGAATGACATGCATGGGAATTTATGGTTATTACTACAAAGGTGATGGATTTTTGGGTCTAATACATTTCCCAAACTCAAAACATTAAGGGTTACAAAGTTTGTTGCCTAGTTATGAAATTACTATGTGTGACAATCCGGCATTTCCGGATCTACCCCGTTAATCAGAAATTAATGGAAACGGTACGAAATTTCACTATATCAAATTAGAAGGATAAAATTTAATCAAAACAAGTCTAAAACATTTAAACCACAAGGAATACAATTTCAATTGGTTAAATAAACACAATTTTTACTTGTAAAGTCCAAATTCATTGAAAATCAAATGGGAAATTCGAATTTAACATTTATTCACCATAATTGATCGAATTGAATGATCATAAAACACCTAATGATGATGTTAAACAGTTACTAACGGTTATTAGTCATGAATTATCGAATTAAATCAAGTTAATAACCCATTAACTCGAAACCGTCACTTATGGCTATAAGATCCTTACAATTCAATCAAAATTCACCAAATTGAACACATAAACATTCCAATCTGCACCTTTAGGGACTAAAACACCTATCAATTCGAATCAAGAAGCATCGGCAGAAGATTTCGAGTGGGATCCGGCCAAAACTCAGCCTTTTAGTCGATCTCCTTCAATCAAACATCAAATCAGGTAAAATCTATACCTACACACTCTAAAACATGCGACTAAGACAAGCCCAATGTTAAATTGTAGTTTTAATATCGAATTGAACAAGTTCAAACAATTAGGGTTCATATTAGAACCGAATTGGGGATTTTTAATAGAACGAATTCTAGAATCAAATTAAATTACACAGAAAGCCTTGAATTGATGTGTCCAACAAAAACCCTAAGTTATTTGGATCAAACAAGAACAAATTTCATGACTTCTAGTTCTAGGGTTTCTAATCAAAAATGATTTGGTGGTTTTCATGAAAACGAATTTAAAAATCAAATTAAATGCTACCTGTAGTTTCAGAAGGTCCCGATTAAGGATAACCCTATGCTAATTTTGTGAAACAAAAGCGAATTATATGAATTCATATTCTAGGGTTCTTGAACACGAACGATTTGGGGATTTCGAATCGAACGAGTTTAAAAACCAAATTAATATATACAGACAGTTTCGAGATCATTCATTAACTTAAAACCCTAGGTCAATTTCATCTAATTACAAAGAATTGGGTGAAATCGAATTCTAGGGTTCTTGAATAAAAGTGTTTTGGGGGTTTTGATTCAAACGCGTTTTATAGTCGAATTAAATACCACAGATAGGTTCGAAATCCATAGTTTAATGAAAACCCTATGTTGATTATGATTAACATACACGAAATGAAACAATTTTGAATGAGGAATAACATAATCACGTTCGAAACTATGTTAATCACGAATTGGAACCTTTTGTTTATTGAAAATCAAATTAAATCCATCCCTGAACTCGTTTGGATCTATGGAAACAAAGCTCTAAGGTTTTAGGGTTGATTGAGTTCGAATCAAGGGTCAATTGAACCTAAATGGATTCGGTTAAGGATAAACAAAGGGGATCTGCCTTGTTTATGCTTAAAGCATTTGAAATTCAATCTTAAAACAAAAGCATAACCAGATCAGTTGGTTGGGTGCGTGGGTTTGGGGTTAGGGGTCACGGGTTCGATCCGATGGCCTATCGGTTTTGAAAAAAAACATATTTTGTGTTTTAACCATAACTCACTCATTCTAACTCCGATTTAACCCGTTCAAATTGCGTTGGAACCAAAATGGAATTACGAACATGATGAAATGATAAAATTCACATTTTAAACCGGAAACACAAACGTGTATAATTACGCGTATTTAAACAGAATCGTATACGTTCATACGATTTGAACAAACGAATTAAAAGGCATGTACACTTTCGTATGTGCGTTTCAAACAAACTAACATATGTGTGTTGACACATATGAATTGGACCTTACGAGTAACACGACGTTGTTGTTAAAACACAGATTCGTCGTAGAAGCTTATCTACGTGATTTCGCGAACACGTGATCATTCTGTTTGCTATCAAAGGTGCGTACACGGCCCCTTTTCTTATTTTAACTGTTTTGGGGGAGAAAACATGTGCAAACAAACATTTTAGATACATATCACTTGCATGAGTTAGCTGTTTACTATAAGTGTGCACATAACACTCAAAGTCCTTACACATTGAACCGTTTAGTTTGCCGTAGTGCAAAGCGTGGTTGTTGAAGATAGATCTATTGGTTTTGACAAGCCTCACTTGTTAGATTGGAGGTCTATGCAAGTGTTTAACTAGCCAATACAACATTACTATTGTTTGTGTTAGACAATAGTGGAAAGGCAAAACATGCAATAGCATGCAACAGTCAGCTTCGGTGTCAACCACTTATGTAAATAGTACAAATGACTAGCTATCATGACTATGCATGTGTGATTATGTTATCTTCAAACATTTCATTTCAAACAGTTGTTTCAAACATTTGTGATTATTCAAACTTGTGTATGCACCAACCTTTGTGTTGACTTGATTTACATGTTTTCTCAGGACACTAAAGCACAAGTAAGGAAGAGCAGGGACTAGGATGTTGAGTCTCATGCATGGATTTCAGTTCAAGTGTTTTGGATTTGAATAATTAGAACATTGAATGATTTTGAATTTGTAATTTACATTTTACAAACCGTTACGTTTTGTCATTGGTTTTAAAACGCTTCCGCAAACGTTAAAACTTTGATATTACAGTTTAGACCAAATTTATGTTTGAAAAGCATATAGAGGTCTTTCGTTATGTATAATGCCTGAGATCCTGGTTGGTCACGCCCTAAACGGTATGATTCCGTTAGTTGAAAATTGGGAGTGTGACAGATTGTTGTGAGAGCCATTGGTTATAGCGAACTAGGTTTGCATTTGGTAGACTTAGACTATAACTGTTGGACATTAGACACACTTGCTTACACGATAGTTTGCATAGCAATTACATATGGTATTATGTAATAGACATGGCATCACCATCCACACCTACTAGTGACAAGGAACATCAAGTTGTATCATCACCAACATCCCAGAAGAGGCGACTTAAGCCAATGGATGACACGATTCATTATGATGAGGAGATACAAATACGACCGAGGGAGAACCGCTAGTATTGGCAGTGGATCCCTAATGTCATTTGCAGCTTGGTGCATGAGGAGCGAGTACCTCTGCCACCTACTCCTAGCACTACTACTAGTAGTTGGACATTACCTATTCTAAGATATCCACAGAGCAAACATTTGCAGCTTTTGTTGCACGTATGAATCGGGAGATTCACAACATGCAAGAGGCAGCTGGATAGATAACTAGATTACTAGAGGAATGAAATAGGCTCTATGATTCACAAAAACAAGTCAAGGGATGAAATAGCTCTGTGATTCACTAAAACAAGTCAAGGGATGAAATAGCCTCTGTGACTCACTAAAACTAGTGAAGGGATGAAATATGCACTATGACTCAATAAAACAAGTGAATGGAGGAAATAGATCCTATGGCTCACTCGAACAAGTCAGGGGATGAAATAGGACCTATGGCTCACTCAACGAGTCAGCGGATGAAATAAATCCAATGACTCAAACAATACCATTCCTTAGCTTGGGACTATATCTACTAGTTCCACTAAATTTTTAGTTCTGAAAAATGATCTGTCACTTTTTACAACACTGAAGACAGTTAATAAGGTTGTGCTTCAGCCTTCATAGGAAAACATCAATTTTCTTTCTAACCCCTCAACAACATTCTTGTAACTCTTGGTACTTCTACATATACGGTTTACAAGGATCACTTTATGAACTCATTAACTGCATGGTGAGAATTCAAACTCAACTCCTTATCACGCTTGAAGTACCACCAAGCGGACACTAGAGTGATCGTGTGGGAAAGATTTCCGTTACAAGTGCATACATGAAGGAATGTTACATTATATGAAAACCTTGGTGACCTCTATTGTGAGTCAACTATCAACTTGGGAACTTATGGGAGATACATTGACTGCAAGGTGGTCAACTCCAAATAGCTACACTAACACCCACATAATGAGTGTTTCGACCTCAGGTTACATAAGAAAAACACACTCAAGAAAAATATTTTCCTTGTAGGATTGACACAAGACCCTATAGTAGCATTCAACTCGAGTACCTATCCTTAAGTATTTCTTTCGACAGGCTATCCAATCATACATCATGCGACTATTGTCTGAATCTTGATGTCCTGAATAAACCCTGAATATCACAAACCAAATAGCTCAAGGTAGGAGGAACTAGAATTCTTATGTAAGGTAAATTTACGATTATGGTGCGCAACATAATTGTGAATTTACAAGTACGCATGAATTCTGGCAAATTCTATGATGAGCCTATTTTCGAAACACATACATAAAATATTAGCCTATCCTTCATTCTGGTGGTTGTAACGAATTCAGTTAACATATCTGGATTGCAACATAACACTCGTCAAATTTCTACTCGTAGTTCTGGTTACCCTGTGTTCATAAAACCCTCACGGTGCAACTTTGCACTTCACCTGGATAACTTCAAATGTATGGCAAAACACCTACTTGTGAGCATCTTTAAAAATTCCATATCAAGCAAATTAAAGAACGAATTCTGATTTCATGCGTCTACCGAGCATAGTTCTCAATGACCACAACAACAACAAGAAACACTCAAAGGATGCTTTGGATGCAAATAGCCAGGGAACTTCAAGTGAACCGCGCTGGTAGTAACAACAAAAGGAACGAAAACAATGGTCTGAGGGGGACAAGCCTTCATGATCATAAGAAGCATAGAGAAAAGTCTCGGCCTTGCCGCAAGCACGTATATGCTAAACAAACTTTATGTTCTTGTATTGTTTGATACTCGAACAGAAAAGAGCTTTAGATCTAATGAAGTTAGTGAAATATTTGCCATAATCCCAACACCTTTAGAGGTTGAATACATTGTAGAGCTAGCTAATAGTAAATTAATTGTAACTAAGCGTATTTTGAAAGAATGCACCCTAAAGCTAGCAAGTCACAAGTTTAAGATTGATCTCATGCCATTCACGCTCGAAAATTTTGATGTCGTAGTAGGTATGGATTGGTTGTCTAAGAACCAATTTGAGATAATTTGCCACGATAAGGTTGTTTGTATACCTCTCCCTGGCTGGGAAGCCTTGTCTATCAAACGCGAAAGGAGCGACACTCCGTTGAGTATCATCTCCTATATGAAGGCACACAAATGTCTGCGTAAAGGTCATACAGCAGTTATAGCACTTATAACTGAAAATCCGGTAGATGAGAAAAAGATTGAAGACGTCCCAGTGGTTCGAGAATTTCCTGATACATTTCCAGAAGACCTACCAGGGATACCTCCTATCAGACAAGGGGAATTCCGAATCGACTTTACACTAGACGCAGCACCGATAGCTAGAGCGCCTTATCGACTTGCACCATACGAAATGCAAGAACTTTCTACACAACTGCAAGATTTGTTGAATAAGGGCTTTATACGACCTAGTTTTTCACCTTGGGGAGCACCAATCTTATTTGTTAAGAAAAAGGACGGGACATTCTGTATGTGTATCGATTACCGGGAACTTAACAAGGTTACCATCAAAAGCCGGTATCCGTTACCTCGAATTGACGATCTGTTCGATCAATTGCAAGGTTCAAGTTACTACTCGAAGATTTATCTCAGATCTGGTTATCATCAACTCAGAGTACAAGAGGAAGATATGCCAAAAACAACATTCAGAATGCGTTATGGCCATTACGAATTCTTGGTCATGCCATTTGGATTGAGAAACGCTCCAGCAGTATTCATGGATCTTATGAATTGAGTCTGTAAACCTTATCTTGATAAGTTTGTCATTGTTTTCATTGATGACATTCTCATCTATTTTCAGACTAAGGAGGAGCATGATGAACAACTCTGATTGATGTTAGAACTACTTAAGCAAGAACAATTGTATGCAAAGTTCTCGAAATGTGACTTTTGGATGTAAGAAGTTCAATTCTTGGGTCATATAGTCAATGAAAAGGGCATACATGTTGATCCAGCGAAAATTGAGGCGATTAAGAATTGGGAAGCACCAAAAAACCCTACCGAGGTACGACAATTCTTAGGGTTGGCAGGTTACTATCGACGATTCATTGAGGGTTTTTCAAAAACAGCTCAACCACTTACAACTCTTACTCACAAAGGAATGAAGTATGATTGGACGGATAAACAGGAAACTGCATTCCAGCTAATGAAACAAAAACTCTGCAGTGCACCGATTCTGTCCTTACCAGAAGGAACAGAGGACTTTGTGGTGTACTGTGATGCATCTGCCCAAGGTTTGGGATGTGTGTTGATGTAACGTGATAAAGTGATTGCTTACGCTTCACGACAACTGCGACCACACGAAAAGAATTACACTACTCATGACTTGGAGTTAGGAGCAGTGGTATTTGCTTTGAAAATTTGGAGGCATTACTTATATGGAACCAGGTGTACCATTTACGCTGATCATAAGAGTTTGCAACATATCTTTGATCAGAAGGAGCTCAATACGAGACAGCGACGGTGGGTCGAGTTACTGAATGACTATGAATGCGCGATCAAATATCATTCGGGAAAAGCTAATGTGGTAGCTGATGCTTTAAGTAGAAAAGACACAACATCAACAAGACGGGTTCGCGCACTTACGATGACGATACATACTGACTTGCCTGACAAGGTACGCAGTGCTCAGCTCGGAGCCTTAGAAAAGGATAACTTGGGACAGGAATCCTTACGAGGAATGGAAACACAGTTGGATGTCATGCTTGATGGAACTCGTTGTTTCATTAATCGACTTTGGATAACTTTGCATGGTGGTTTAAGGGAACTCGTGACGGATGAAGCGCACAAATCCAAATATTCAGTCCATCCGGATCAGACAAGATGTATCATGACTTAAAGGCACTGTATTGGTGGCCTCACATGAAAGCCGACATTGCTAAGTACGTTAGCAAATGTTTGACTTGCTCGAAAGTCAAAGTTGAATATCAGAAACCATCTGGTTTACTACAACAACCAGAAATATTTGTGGAAATGGGAACAGATTTCGATGGATTTCATTACTAAGTTACCCCGTACACCAAGTGGTTGTGATACGATATGGGTAATGGTCGATCGATTAACGAAATCTGCACATTTCATAGCAATTAAGGAAACCGACAAAATGGAGAAACTGACTCGTATTTACATTAAGGAAGTGGTATCGCGGCATGGCGTACCAATCTCCATCATATCAGATCGGGATGCCCGATTTACCTCAAAATTTTGGAAATCTCTCCATAAGTCATTGGGAACTCGCTTAGACATGAGTACCGCATATCATCCACAAACCAACGGCCAGAGTGAACGTATGATTCAGACACTCGATGATATGTTACGATTTTGTGTCATTGATTTTGGTGACAGCTGGGAAACTCACTTACCGTTAGTGGAATTCTCTTACAACAAAAGCTATCATACAAGCATTCAGGCAGCACCATTTGAAGCTTTATACGGTCGTAAATATCGTTCACCAGTTTGTTGGGCTGAAATTGATGACAGTCAAATAACAGGTCCTGAACTAGTACATGAAACGACTGAGAATATTGTACAAATCCGGAACCGTATGGCAGCGGCCCGGGATCGACAAAAGAGTTACGCTGACAAACGTCCCAAGCCGTTGGAATTTCAAGTAGGAGACCGAGTTCTTCTAAAAGTATCACCTTGGAAAGGTGTGATACGATTTGGTAAGCGCGGGAAGCTTAGCCCACGCTACGTAGGACCTTTTGAGATCCTGAAAAGGATTGGTCCAATAGCGTATCAACTACAATTATCGGATGAACTCAGCGGAGTTCATGATGTCTTTCACGTTTCGAACTTAAAGAACTGTCTTTCTGATGAGACATTGGTTGTACCACTTGAGGAAATACAAGTGGACGAACAGCTACGGTTCATTGAAGAACCAGTGGAAATCATGGACCGAGAGGTCAAACAACTCAAACACAGCAAAATTCCAATAGTCAAGGTCCGTTGGAATTCAAGACGAGGACCTGAATTCACATGGGAAAGGGAAGATCAAATGATGAAGAAGTATCCTCATCTGTTCAAAACAACAACTGTGAACACTGAGAAGGTACGTTAAATTTCGGGACGAAATTTCCTTCAACAAGGGGATGATGTGATACTTCACACTCAAACATTTTCAAATTTCAAACTGTAAGCACAAACATCTTATACAATTGGTTTTGTTACTAACATTTGTGCTGAAAACAAATATTGTAGAATTCAAACACTTTCAAGCATGATTAGTTACAATCGATGTGCTACATTATATTTTATGTGCTACATTTAATGTGTTACATTACATGGTAGTACAAACATGAATAGTTGCAAACATTCACTATGTGCAAGGTTACATAGTACAGTATGATTGAACATGAACATTCACAATTAAGGTGCACTAACTGGTGTGCATGCGAACAATTACATGGAACGATCACACGTAGAGGTGATGTTGCCAAACATTGAACATAGAACGACCACACTTAGGTGTGGTGTTGCAAACATTGAACTTTGTGTGTGAGTACACAAAAGTACATAGAATGATCAAGTATCGCACTAACACGCACACTCTGAACTCACAAGTAGGGTACTAACTACTTCTAACATTTAACAATTTTCGGGACGAAAATTCCTTCAACAAGGGGATGATGTGACAATCCGGCATTTCCGGATCAACCCCGTTAATCAGAAATTAATGGAAACGATACGAAATTTCACTATATCAAATTAGAAGGATTAAATTTAATCAAAACAAGTCTAAAACATTTAAACCACAAGGAATACAATTTCAATTGGTTGAATATACACAATTTTGACTTGTAAAGTCAAAATTTGTTGAAAATCAAATGGGAAATTAGAATTTAACATTTATTCACCATAATTGATCGAATTTAATGCTCATAAAACACCTAATGATGATGTTAAACAGTTACTAACGGTTATTAGTCATCAATTATCGAATTAAATCAAGTTAATAACCCATTAAATCGAAACCGTCACTTATGGCTATAAGATCCTTACAATTCGATCAAAATTCACGAAATTGAACACATAAACATTCCAATCGGCACCTTTAGGGACTAAAACACCTATCAATTCGAATCAAGAAGCATCGGGCAGAAGATTTCGAGATGGAGCCGGCCGAAACTCAGCCTTTTAGTCGATCTCCTTCAATCAAACATCAAATCAGGTAAAATCTATACCTACACTCTAAAACATGCGACTAAGACAAGCCCCATGTTAAATTCTAGTTTTAATATCGAATTGAACAAGTTCAAACAATTAGGGTTCATATTAGAACCGAATTGGGGATTTTTAATAGAACGAATTCTAGAATCAAATTAAATTATACAGAAAGCTTTGAATTGATGTGTCCAACAAAAACCCTAAGTTATTTGGATCAAACAACAATGAATTTCATGACTTCCAGTTCTAGGGTTTCTAATCAAAAATGATTTGGGGGTTTTCATGAAAACGAATTTAAAAATCAAATTAAATGCTACATGTAGTTTCAGAAGGTCCCGATTAAGGATAACTGTATGCTAATTTTGTGAAACAAAAATGAATTATATGAATTCATATTCTAGGGTTCTTGAACAAGAACGATTTGGGGATTTCGAATAGAACGAGTTTAAAAACCAAATTAATGTATACAGACAGTTTCGAGATCATTCATTAACTTAAAACCCTATGTCAATTTCATCTAATTACAAAGAATTGGGTGAAATCGAATTCTAGGGTTCTTGAATAAAAGTGTTTTGGGGGTTTTGATTCAAACGCGCTTTATAGTCGAATTAAATACCACAGATAGGATCGAAATCCATAGTTTAATGAAAACCCTAAGTTGATTGTGATTAACATACACGAATTGAAACAATTTTGAATGAGGATTAACATAATCATGTTCGAAACTATGTTAATCATGAATTGGAACCTTTTGTTTATTGAAAATCAAATTAAATCCATCCCTGAACTCGTTTGGATCTATGGAAACAAAGCTCTAAGGTTTTAGGGTTGATTGAGTTTGAATCAAGGGTCAATTGAACCTAAATGGATTCGGTTAGGGATAAACAAAGGGGATCTGCCTTGTTTATGCTTAAAGCATTTGAAATTCAATCTTAAAACAAAAGCATAACCAGATCAGTTGGTTGGGTGCGTGGGTTTGGGGTTAGGGGTCACGGGTTCGATCCGATGGCCCATCGGTTTTGAATCAAAAACATATTTTGTGTTTTAACCATAACTCACTCATTCTAACTCCGATTTAACCCGTTCAAATTGCGTTGGAACCAAAATGGAATTACGAACATGATGAAATGATAAAATTCACATTTTAAACCGGAAACACAAACGTGTATAATTACGCGTATTTAAACAGAATCGTATACGTTCATACGATTTGAACAAACGAATTAAAAGGCATGTACACTTTCGTATGTGCGTTTCAAACAAACTAACATATGTGTGTTGACACATATGAATTGGACCTTACGAGTAACACGACGTTGTTGTTAAAACACAGATTCGTCGTAGAAGCTTATCTACGTGATTTCACGAACACGTGATCATTCTGTTTGCTATCAAAGGTGCGTACACGGCCCCTTTTCTTATTTTAACTGTTTTGGGGGAGAAAACATGTGCAAACAAACATTATAGATACATATCACTTGCATGAGTTAGCTGTTTACTATAAGTGTGCACATAACACTCAAAGTCCTTACACATTGAACAGTTTAGTTTGCCGTAGTGCAAAGCGTGGTAGTTGAAGATAGATCTATTGGGTTTGACAAGCCTCACTTGGTAGATTGGAGGTCTACGCAAGTGTTTAACTAGCCAATACAACATTACTATTGTTTGTGTTAGACAATAGTGGAAAGGCAAAACATGGAATAGCATGCAACAGTCAGCTTCGGTGTCAACCACTTATGTAATTAGTAGAAACGACTAGTTATCATGACTATGCATGTGTGATTATGTTATCTGCAAACATTTCATTTCAAACAGTTGTTTCAAACATTTGTGATTATTCAAACTTATGTATACACCAACCTTTGTGTTGACTTGATTTACATGTTTTCTCAGGACACTAAAGCACAAGTAAGGAAGAGCAGGGACTAGGATGTTGAGTCTCATGCATGGATTTTAGTTCAAGTGTTTTGGATTTGAATAATTAGAACATTGAATGATTTTGAATTTGTAATTTACATTTTACAAACCGTTATGTTTTGTCATTGGTTTTAAAACGCTTCCGCAAACGTTAAAACTTTGATATTACAGTTTAGACCAAATTTATGTTTGAAAAGCATATAGAGGTCTTTCATTATGTCTAATGCCTGAGATCCTGGTTTGTCACACCCTAAACGGTATGATTCTGTTAGTTGAAAATGGTGGGTGTGACACTATGTAATAATGGCTTTAAAAATAACAAAAACAACATGTGGGATTGAAACCATAAATCTAATTTATTATTGGGTTTGCTTACTAAATCTCATATCAAAACCATTAATTAGCATAATGGCTAAGTGTTATGATCTCAAGAATGAGTTAAAGTTTAACTCACAACAAAAAGACAAGTAATACTAATGATCTACAACAATAGTACCGGGTCCGAATGATGACCGAGATTCACAATTGTTAGCCAACTCTAGGGCTAACACATACACGCACACAAAGCACTACAACTTATACTTATAGATTACATACAACGTGAAATCAATACAGGACCTTGAAAACAACCACAAGTACAGCAACGAGCGCGTGCATTCTTGTTTATACTTAGTCAATCACATCAACAGCAAGGTGAGTTCATTTGTCCCTTTTCAAACTAATTTGTTTTACTTCGGGACTGAGAAGCATGTTATGCATTTTAAACAAGTATTGAAATGTTTTATAAATGCTTTTACACTTATTCATAATGCTAATACTAATGCTTGTGCTTGTTACACATATTCTAAAAACTGAAAGCTAAGACTTTAATCTAAGTGCTAATGCTATATGCTAATGCTAATACTAATGCTATATGCCACATGCTCAAACAAAATGGTAATGCTAATGCTATGAACTACATGCTTCAACTCGATGCTAATGCAAATGCTACAAGCTACATGCTAAACTATATGCTAATGCTAATGCTACAAGCTACATGCTAAACTATATGCTAATGCGAATGCTATGAACTGTATGCTCAAACAAAATGCTAATACTAGATGCTAAATGCCACAAGTTTTGATTACATGCTAAATGCAAAGCTTGTATCTATGCATGAGATACATAAAAGCCAAACTATGCTATTGCAAAGCTGGTATCTATGAATGAGATACGTGAGTGCTAAACTATGTGAATGCAAAGCTTGTGTCTATATATGAGATACGTGAATGCTAAACTATGCTAGAGCAAGGCTTGTATCTACATATATGAGATACGTGAATGCTAAACTATGCTAATGCAAAGCTAGAATCGATTCATGAGATACGTAATGGCTAAACTATGCTAGAGCAAAGCTTGTATCTAATCATGGGTTACATGAATGCTAAACAATGCTAGTGCAAAGCTTGTACCCATGCATGAGATTTGTGAATGCTAAACTACAATTCTGTGAAGCTATTATCCGCATACAGTAAATTTAAAGGCCGAGTTATGTGAATGCTATAAACTTGTTAACTTTTAAACAATACGCTAAAGCTATGATGAAGACTGGATTGGATGGTAGGTAAAATGCTTAATTATCATTAACAACAATGTCATATGTGGTTTAGTATGTGGTGGGATGGCGTCTGGGCGGGTTGTAGGCTCGACCCTTTCGTATGCCCAATATATAAGCATACCGAGCTGGATATTATAGGTGATGTTAATGAGGTTAAGGTTGTTACAGAAATAGTTTACAAAGCTATTTTTCAAAGACTAAAGTATATGAACTCACCAACCATTGTGTTGACTTTGTTTTCTTAAATGCTTTCACAGGTGACGTACAGGAATAAGCTAAGGCCAAGGAATGCATAATAGGATGCCCAGTTAGAGGACCTAGTAGATTTTGAAAAGCACATGTTTTGATGAACGATGTGAAGCTATTTTGATATCTTGTACATATACAAGATAGAAAACATTTGATTCTTTTGATAGGTTTACTTAGTTAAATTATCAAACATTAACAGTTGTAATTTAACTTTGCAATCCTAGTTAAATGCTATTTGTGCTTTAGTTATTCTCAATGTTGATGCTATGTAAACAATCTGATCATCACGATTATCACTCACGATATCGCGCCCCGAGAACCTTCCGCTCGGCGGGGAAGTCGATCCGTCCTGCCGGCTCAGGATGTGACAGATTGGTATCAGAGCACAAGGTTATAGAGAATAATATGTCATTTACTTGAAAGGTTTGGCCTAGATTATAACTTAGGGACCCTCATGTAGAGAACATAGGATTTATGTTTGCATTGTGTATTCTACATTTGATCACTGCACTAACCAATTCCTTTGGTTATGATCAGAATATTGCCCAGAAGACAGACACTCTACCGCCACCCGCCACCGCCACAATACTCAGCACCTCACTCATCAACCCCTACACCACTTATTCACCGCCTCCTCCTCCTCCTCTCCACCCTCCTCCGAACCCGAATGCAACTCCAACTCTTGATCCTGCTACCGTTGCTTTGGCAACACTTCTGAGCAGCCAGCTGACAAATCAACTGAAGGATGTCATTCTAGAGATGATAAACAGGATTCAAGGCCATGGCAACAACTCTAGACATACAACGGGGGAAGCTAGTGGAAACACTGGCACTACTTCAAACTGCTCCTACAAAACATTTGTAGGATGCAAGTGTAGGATTCGATCTGCCCAAGATACATATTAAGTTGATGTGGCTAGTGTGATATGATCCAAGTCGGGTCATACCCAATAACAAGCTAGACAAACACCTGCAAATTTTATTTACTGATTTGATCAATTAAATAAATAACAACACTTAATACATTTAGAAAATGGTTTTCTAAATAGATGCACTTGAGAATTAATAAATAACATGGGTTTATTTATTTTGAGAGATTACTTTATATTGTTATTTAAAAGGTTAAATAACATTATTAAGTTGATATACCATGTCTTACTACATGTTTAATGTTACAAGTTTATTTAAAAAGGTTTTAAATAAATACTTGATACATATGACATTTTAATTAAATGGATTAATTAAAATCAAGTTAAATGAGTTGGTTGGGAAAATTTAAAAGGCAAGCCCCTCATTGGACCCCTTTAATTTCGGCCCTTAATGGCTGATTTAAACCCACCAATCACTTGGAGATTGCTTCATAAGATGGACAATCAAGACACAAGGCATTAATCTGATTTTGATCTTAAAAATAAAAGATTGCATCTTCTTTTTTTCTCTAATCCTTGGCAGAAAAGGGCAAGAAAGAGGGCAGTTTTTTTGTGTTGGAACAAGTGTGTTCTAAGGCTCTAAATAGTGTTGAAAACCTAGCAATCAAGGATGTCTTGTTGGAGCTTGGGGTATAGCTACTTGAGGTTTCTAGGTTGAACGATTGGGCTCATAAACATCATCATCTTCATCTTATAATCCACGAGTTTTAAGAGGTAATATATGATGTTTTGAATGATTGTTTGATAGCATGTTCTTCCATATAAAGATCCTTGTTGATGGGTTTTGTTTTAAATCTAATGTATTTGATGCATTAAACTAACTAATCTCAAAATGGTTTTG
>SZYD01001100.1:0-66181 GCA_009363875.1 Mikania micrantha | reverse complement strand
ACCTTCTAGTTTGACAATGGTGATTAGATCTTGTTTTTGAACGTAATGGTATAGCTATGGTTGTTGATTATTGCCTAGATGATGGCTAGGAACGATTATAAACGAAGAACTTTATGTGTTAACGGGTAAATCCTTTTTTGATTCGTTTGTAATGCCCCGGTTCATGAAAAAAACAATGATTATAATGGTTTAAACCATTAGATTGTGACAATGTATGTGATTAGTTTGATTAATCTTGAAATGCAAGGTTAAATCCAAGTGTTTCAAACTAATCACAATCATTAACATATTCATTGGAATGATTATCTGATGTTTATGATAACAGTCAGATGAGTATGTTAAAATGGTTATTAAAACCTATTCAAATGTCACATTGTGATGTTTTCATGATATCTTGGTAATCAATAACAATGATTGATCGTTCCTAAGCTATAAATCCATCTAGAAATTGTTTCAGCACTATAATCAACAACAGTACCTATTTGGTTAATATGAGATTGTTCTGATTAATCAAACGTGTCATCAACTTTTCATTAGGAACCTAAATCATTATAGGTTCCTACTTATCATACATTGTATGATATGGTATTAAATTAATTAATTAAGCACCTAATATCGGTTTGAAGACTTTCAAGGAATGTCCTTAACATTGAGCGTTCAGAAAGATCTAATCAGTAAATTAAAACATAAATAACTTATTTAACATAAACTAATGCAAAATTTAGCTACCAGTACTATTCTGCGAGTGATTTCATACTATTGTGACTTCAGGTGAGTATCGTACAACCTCTTTATCTTTAATGTTTTTAAAAACATCAGGGTGGTATTTCTATAAATCTGTTTCTTAACATATGATATGTATCACTGTTATCTGTGTGATTTCATGTGACTCTTATAAGATTTCATGGGATTTTGCCATTAGTATCTTTATCACAGTATCATAGTCCTCATCCTCGAAACTATATCTAGTGAATCCATGTGGGGCGAACATGCATCTCTCTATGACTCAAAACCCCCAACTATCAGTTGACAACCCATTCACTGGGAGGTTTGCATCTCCCCTTGTATGAATGTTTGTTACATGTCTCCGAAACACCTTCTTGATGTTAGTGATAGGCATTAAGATAATGAGGCATTAAGATATTTACCGACGGGTAGTATCTTAGTAAAACGTAGAATTGTCCGAAAGGAACTAGATTCAGGTCCCATGGTTATCTTGAACTGTATATCTTGAGAACATGTATATCATATCATATGGTTTAAATTGGACTTTATGAACTCACCAGCTTTGTGCTGATCTTTCAAACTCAAATGTTTTGCAAGAAGACAGTGACCAACGGTGAGGCTGCACTTTCAAAACACTTGTAGTTAAATAAGTCGGATTGTGTAATAAACTCATTTTGTAAATTGTAAGTGTGATTGTGAATGACGAAACCTTGTAATGTAATTATTTTAAGTTAATCTGTGTATTGTGATACCGGATCAAGTATGTCACACCTCATCACTGAGACATCACCACTATGCTTCCGCAACCTTATCAGAGTGACGAATGACATCATCTCAGGTGACGAAAGGTGGGGGTGTGACATTATATAAAGTAGCAATATGGATTTAAAAGATAATAATATTGTTCACTTCGTTAGCAAATGTATATATGATAATATTTAAAAGGAAAAAAATTCAAGAATTTATGAGATGTAGAATTTTGGAGGAGAATGTTATGAATCTATTAAAATGTTTTTCATAAACTTTTTTTTTTAAATTTGTATAAAATAAATAGGCTGAAATGAGTTAAAGTGCAAAACAAAGGGCCAAAAACGGCCAAAGCAGGTCTCGAACCTAGACAGTAAATAAATAATAATATATGTGTAGGACCTCGTAGGAGCTCGGAAACAATCCGATTCCAAGAGAAATCTGCTTGACAGCCTCTAGAATAGTGCGGAATCCTATTCCAGGGTTTTCCAATCGAAACCAACAGCAACCGTGGTGAATCGAGAGAGTAGAATCAACGTGTGAGTAAGAATTGATCACCACGGGTTGAGAATCGAAGTTGGACAGTAAGAATCGCTCAAAACTTCAAGGGTTTGACACTGGAGTGCACTGGGAAGAATGAGGACTCGGGAAAGTTAGGTTTGAAATGATTTGAACTAGTATATATAGACTATAGTCATTCGGCCGAATGAGTGGCCGAAGCAGCTCATTCAGCGAATGACTATGTCGAATGGACAACTCAGTTGAATGAGTCATTCGGCAATGGCTCATTCGCTGAATATAGTCATTCTCTATTCTCATTAGGCGAATGACTTCATTCGTTAGAGTCATTCGCCCGAATGAGTAATACCCATACTCAAATATTAATTAACCAATTCAAATAATCATATAATCAATATTAAATATTAAGAACAATATATAAAGACAACTTCCATTAATATAACTTTAATCTTTACATGATGATTAATACAAAATTGAACTAGGGACATTAAGTGCATCAACAAACTCCCCTTTGGACCTAGTTCAGCTCTTGGAAGTATCTTTCTTGAAGTACTTCTCAGTAATAGCTTTCCAGTCTGCTCCAGCATGAATCTTGAATATACTGCAGAGACGGATCATCTCATCAACTGTAGTGCCTGTACCATGTCCTGTACATCAAAGAAAATCTGATGACGAAACAATGCTTGGACATCTTTGTGGGACAAGTTAGTCAACCACATTGGATCAAAAATACGTTTGGTTTCCCACTTCTTGTCTTTGCACATGACAATCACAGCTTCTCTACTCCGCCTATCATAGTACCACCATCGGAAGCCCTCTATAAAGTCTTGTCGCATCTTCATTAACGGAATCTTCTTCAAAACTTTAGGAGGAAGCCACTTTAGGATAACTTTGTGCTTTCGGGTGTCTTCATCAATTTATGGCAAATAATAACGTTCAGGCTGTTGGGGTTGAAAGTTCACCCATCTCTTTTTGTACTCGTACTGAAGTTGCTGAGAGAACCAAGTAGACAATCCTGAATCTTCACTATATAACATCCTCAGACGTGCTAACTGATTGACTTCAAAACCTGGCAACATCTTAAAATCATGAGGATGCTTGAAGTAGTCAATGCCTCTCTCTCTCTTCACAGCATATCACCAAGATCATGAAAGTATGCCCAGCTCAAGATTTGACCTCCAGCCTTGTAGCCTTTGGTTCTGTATACTTTCTTGTGCGTAGCTGTCAACTTCATGGTGCTTTCTTTCTTGAGAACCTCCCAGTAGGCCTCTCATTCCTCTTTTCTCTTCTTTTGATCATCAGCTTCGGCTTTGCTAACCTCAAATTGTTCTTCTAAGTATCAGATCAATAGATCTTCAGAGACTTGATCAAACTGATCAGTAAATGTTGGCAGCTCTTCCTCAGCTGATGTATACTTGGGATATTCCACATCAGTAATATCTTCAAGAATAACCTCGTCTATATCATCAAAGGCCTCTAGAGTAGGCTCATCAAACACTGGAACTGAGGTATCATCAGTGATAAACTCATCTGGGTTTAGCCTGAACAGTTTGGCTATCTGCTCCTTTGATAGGCAATGTATGATCTCTCCCTCCTCTTTGTCATAGCTGACTGAGTGCTGTATGATGCCTTGAGCGTCAAGAATCGTAGTAAGTGTTTCATCCAATTGACGTCTCACAGGCACAGCTTCGACTTCCTCAGTAGCTGCTGGTTCTTCAGTTTGTGTCGAAGGAGGTGGAGGAGGAGCCTGTTTGTTCTTGTCTTGCATGGATTTGGACCTGATCTCAGATGTAGAAGGGGCTTGATCATCATCATCATCATCATCAGAACTTGATGAATCAGAAGACCCACTTCCTCATCCGTCCTAATCATCATCATCTTTATCAGAATCTTCATAGTCAACTTTCTCCTCATCAGATTCTTCTTCCTTTTCTTCCTCTTCCTCTTCTTTATCAGAATCTGAATCATTGGAGTGAGCAACAGTGCCTTCGATCCTGGGAGTGCTATCCTTGAGACTGTCAAGCTGATCAGCTAGCCTAGCATTCTCAGTCTCTAGGGACAGGATCCGGTCACTGAAATCAGTGACAGTCAATGTCAACTGATGATGCTCATCAATATACTTCAAGAGATGCTCCTCTTGCTGAGCAGATCTAGCTCTCAGATCAGCTCTCTGATCAGCAGCCTGAAGAAGCAAGGTATCCAGCTCCTCTACCCGCTGTGTGAGCTGGGCAATAATCAGTTCCTGATCTTTATTCTTCTTTTCTTGTTCCATGCTCCTCTCCATCAATCTAAGTACCATACTGTTCAGTGTGCTCAGCTGATCAACAACTGAAACAGTAGGTATGAACGTGTCAGCTCGTGTAATGGAGGGACCAGCAGAAGCAGCAGTGAATATGGGAGCCTGGGCAATAGAGGTGGTCAGAAGGGCCACAGTAGTACGAGTCGGACTAGCCCATGACCTGGTCAGTGAAGAAACTGAGACAGCTGCTACTGATGTAACAGTAGATGTAGCAACTGTCGCCAGTTCTGACCTCCTCTGAAAGAGGAACCTTGATCTCTTCCTTTTCCAGCAGAAGAAGAAGACTGAACGGCAGCGACAGAAACAGCTGCAGAAGCTGGAATAGAGGAATGTGGAGGAGGTGAAACTCAAACTCAGGAATAAATAGTGGATCTGTAATCTCCTCCATCTATGCTTCAGTTCTCTTCCTCTTCCGCTTCATCAATCTCCCTCCGATCCATACACTTTCGAATTCATCATCTGGTGTATCCTCTGAATCAGAACTACTAGCTTTATCAGCACCAGCTTCACTGTAACATCAGTGCCGAAACCGTCACCGGAACAGTGATCTTAAACAGTAGCATGAACAGTAAGCAGGTACGAATCATATACATTTCAGTACGTTTCAGATTCATATCAATTATCATTATCATTTTGTGTTGTTAGAGAACAAATTCAGAAACATTTAACAGAAACACAGTTCAGAACAATAGTTCTTGAGTTAGATAATTATCTGACAATCCAGAACTACCATGTGATTATTTGTTAGGATTTTATTATGTATAAACGTATGTGAGGCTTTACCGAATAAAACACACGAATGTTATTATGTGAATGCTAAATCGACGGGTTATTCGTATAGGTGACGATCTGTACGGATATATCTGAAAGTTTAACGTTCTGAATGATATTCTCTAATTAGAAAACAATATTGAAAAGTATAGTTATCGTCGTGTTCGTACGGGTGACGATTCGAACGAATACGCGCGACGACCGTACGATTCAATTTAAACAGTTAAATTTTTTAAATTTAAAATAAATTGAAGATATAAGTTAATTTATTAGGAATCACAACTTAGAATCATTAGATAAATTCTATTTTTAAAATCGTGTAATTTGTCGCGAAAACAACGCGAAACCGGCACGTTACGCGAAACCGAAAGACCGGGTATTTTCCTAAGTCTTTAATGAGCCATTAAGGCTCCAACAACCACCACCAATACCCACTCTCCCCCCTCATTTTCGTCCACCATCCTTCTCTCTCTAGAAATTGTTTCTCCACCTTCTCTCTAGAAAATCTCATTCGTTTCAAGTCGGATTCGATCAAATTTGGTGTCATTACGATCCTCTCATCTTGAAGATTACAGAAGTACAAGCATTTTGAGTTTCTATCCACGAAATCTAAGGTAAAAGTTCACTTTACATTCGGTTATTAGAGGGTTTTCTCAAGCTCTTGTGGTTTGATATTATGACTGACATTAGGCACTTGGAACACTTAGATCAGGTTAGCACATGGGTTAGGAACTGTTAGTGCGAACTTGTAACAGGTTTAACATTCTGGAATGAAGGTGATGGTGCTCAAACCACGACAGGTTCGTGGGATTATAGGCTGAACCTTTCCTCAACAACCGGCCGAACCCCTACCAACTTAGCCGAACCATTTCCTGCTGCAACGAACCTATGGAGTTTCTGCAACGAACCCTGCAAGCCCTGAGTCACGAACCCTGCGACCTGCACCGAACCCTGCTGGCCATATGCACCGAACCTGTTAACATAACCACCAGCCGCAACGAACCCTGTGATCACATACAACGAACCCTATTGGTACGAACGAACCCTTGCAGGTGACGAACCCTCACCAACCGAACCTTGGGGGTGGTGAACCAAGGACCAACGAACCCTTCTTCTCCACGAACCTGGAACCAAACAAATACACAAGGGCCGAACCTTGAGGGTTCGTCGGAACTAAAAGAGGCAGCCGAACCCTAGGACCACTTTTGATGTAGCCGAACCCTTGCATGGAATAACACAGCCGAACCTATGGGTTAAGACCATAGGTTCGCTGCCCTGGACCTCATGCAAAACCTAGAGATCGTTTATTGAAGTTGAGATGGGACTAGGATAAACGAAACTGGTGGTGATGATTTAAGGAATGATTAGTTGTCCATAAAAACCTAAGTAGCATGAGAAGTTAAGCCTATAATGAACATGCATGGGTGTACATGGACAAATCATATATATATATATATATATATATATATATATATATATATATATATATATGTGTGTGTGTGTGTGCATGAACAAGAAGGAAGCCCTAGTCATGCATGCATATATATGACTAAATGTTGAACATATAAGATCGTTTAATAAATAAAGTAAAATGATTATAAGTCCATAAGAATCAAGAACACAAGTTGGTAAATCAATTGAGAATCAAAGGTATTTAATTGGGCCAATGTGGGCCCAATAGGGTTTAATTAAGCCCAACATACATTAAGTAATAATGTTTTAACTAAAATGAAGGTGTTACAAATTTATAAAAGATAATTTAATAATTTCTAAAAGTCTTGCTAATTTGAAATTTATTTATAAATATTATTGGTTTCCTTTTTAAGTTAAGTTTTGTTATAAAAGTTAATTGTAATATCATTGATTTGGGATTTTGTTGTAAAATAGACAATGTAATTGTCTGGATTTTTAACAGAAAATAAAGGAAACTATGCCGGAATTTCTAAAAATGTAAAAGTAAGTATTATAACTAACCATGGGATTTGGGATCATAGAAGGGAGTAATTGAGTTAGATTAGATTCTAGATACACTTAGTACTAAGACACTTAGTGGCACACACAACAAGACCCAACCTTAGGCACAACGACTATTAAGTGTACTTATCGTATTCAATTCTTATAAAATAACTCAGGAACCGAAGACACTTAGTCTACAAACAAGAGTGCGCATTCTGTGATAATACATTAGACATCAACACAGGTGAGTTCATTGCCCCTTTTCTAACATTTTTGTTTTAAAACGCGGGGCTGAGAAGCATGCGTAAACTGTTTATTAAATTGTTTACTTAAATGTTTTTAATTTTATATGTTTACATATATAGATGATATCCTAGACCATGTCTAGGAAGATTTTATGCAGGTTTACCAACTGATTTACTTATAAATTAAGTGAATAATCGGGTTAACTAAAACATTTCAACAGATCAAACATTTCAAAAGAATCAAATGAAACATTTTGACAAAACAAGTATGGGAGTTCAAGGAATCAAACGAAAACATTTTGACAAATCAAATGGGTGAATTCAATGAATCAAACGAAACATTTTGACGAAACAAGTGTGGGATTTCAATGAATCAAACAAAACAATCTTTGCAAAGACAATATTCAATGTTCTACAAATCAAGTGTTTGTTGAACTATTAATCAAGTGTACATTTGATCAATGAATCTAGTATTCTACGATCAACGAATCAAGTACATCTTGTAACAGAATCAGGCGAATCAATAAATCATTTTCAAGGGAAAGCCTGCGAAATATCAGAGATAACATATGCCAAAACAAACGAAACAAAAACCCTACATTTCAAGAAGTCCTGGCTAGACCGTTTGATTTGTAGGTCATATGTTTGAGGATATTTACAGATTCCCTAACTACTAAGTACCTAGATTGATAGACTAGTCTACTCGAGTTTGACCAAGGCCCCAATCATTTGGACTTAGATTTTATTAAATGTTTATTTATTCATTCACTTAAACATTTATAACTGTTTATACAATTACTGTGGTTGATCATATTATGTGATGAACTTATGAAATCAATATGGATTTCAAATGATTGTAATTACAGGGACAACAAACAGAAGACCTTATGGGTGGTGTTAAGGGTAAAAATGCTTAATTATCATTAACAACAGTGTCATATACGGATTAGTATGTGGTGGGACGGTGGCTAGGCGGGCGGTAAGTTTGACCCTACATATGCCCTATATATTAGCATACCGATTCGGATATTACATGTGGTGTTAATGAGGTTAGGGTCTTTACCAAAGGAGGTTTTCAAATCATTTTCAATTACTAAAACTATATGAACTCACCAACCATGTGTTGACTTGATCTTTTTGCATGACTTCTCAGGTGACGAACAGGTTAATTAAGAAGTCATTTCTTTTGGACTAGGGCTTTAGATAGAAGACTTAGTATTTTGGACCTGCATACTTTTGAAGACATCATTATACAATTTATTTTGTATATCTTGTGTAAATACAAGATAGTCATTTTATGATGTTTACAGTAGATTTACATTGTTAAATTATAACGGTACTGATGTAATTTAATTTTGTAATTCTATTATCTTAGCATTTCTCATTTATATCATGTGCCATGTAAACAATCTGATCACTTCCAATTATCACTCACGATATCGCGCTCCGGGAACCTTCCGCCCGACGGGGACTCCGATCCTACCCCGCCGGCTCGGGGTGTGACAGATTGGTATCAGAGCCATGGTTATAGAGAAATACAGGTCACTTATTTAAACGGTTTGGCCTAGACTATAACCTAGGGACCCTGCATATAGAGACACAGGACTTAGGAATTTTCTTGCATACTGTCTTCTATATTTGATCATTGCACTAACCAATAACTTTATTGGTTATGATCAGAATGCCGCCGAGAAGACAGCCTCCCTTGTTACCTCTACCCCCACAAGACTTGGCTCCACATTCCTCCCCACCGTCACCAAATGACTCACCACCTCCACCACCACCTCCTCCCCCTCCTCCATTGATTACTCAAGCATCTGGTTCAGGCACAACACCGACTTTGGATCCTGCTACTATCGCTCTGGTGACGTTACTGAGTAGCCAGATGACAAATCAGATGAAAGAAGCAATACCAGAGATGTTCCTTCGTCTTCATAATGAAATCTTTAACACTGGCAATACATCGGGAGAAGCCAGTGGAAATACTGGAGATTCATCTCATTACTCCTACAAGTCTTTTGTAGGATGTAAACCACCCAGCTTTAGTGGGTCTGAAGGTGCTGTTGGATTAATCCAATGGATTGAGAAGATCGAGGAAACATTGGATCTTTGCAGCTGCCCCGAACACCACAAGGTCCGTTACTCAGCTGGAACATTCAACAAACGGGCTCTGACCTGGTGGAACGGTCAGATCAACGCCCGAGGAAGAGAGGAAGCTATGGCAATGCCATGGGAAGACTTCAAGGCACTGCTGCGAACAGAATTCTGTCCCAAGAATGAGCTGCAGAAGTTGGAGGTTGAATTATCCAACCATGTGATGAAGGGGGCTGATCACATGGGGTACACAACTCGTTACCATGAGTTGGTGGCCTTGGTGCCTGACATGGTACCAACTCTGGAGAAAAGAATAGACAGATATGTGGGTGGACTCCCCGCATGCATTCAGGGCATGGTTGTTTCAGCCAACCCTACTACTGTTGAATCTGCAGTGAGATTGTCTGGGAAACTCACTGATCTCATGGTAGCCTCTGGAGTCCTAAAGAAGGAAGCTGAACCCAGTAAGAACAAAGCTGAGTCTTCAAAGAAACCCTTCCATCATCAGAAGAAGAAGCAGAAGACCATCAAGAACTACACGGTGGCCACACCTCTTCAACAAGTGGCAGCAGCACCACAGAACCCAAACCGCAAACCTTACACTGGCATGTTTCCTCTGTGTGCCAAGTGTCAGTATCATCACCCTGCTGACACTCCCTGCAAGCAATGCACGAGATGTGGAAGAAAGGGCCATTGGGTCCAGTACTGCCGAATGACACCCAACCAAGCAGTCAACAATGCTGCTTTGGCTCTTCCTCCACCAGCTAATCAGAATAACGGTGGATGCTATAACTGTGGCGAACAAGGCCACTTTGCGAAGAACTGCCCAAAGAAGGCACAACCAGCAGTTCAAGCACCCCGTGGACGAGCCTTTGCCATTGGAGCACCAGCTGCACGCCAGGACCCAAATGTGGTCACTGGTACGTTTCTCTTACATGACTTTTATGCATCTGTTCTATTTGACACTGGTGCGGATCAGCGTTTTATCTCTGCCGATTTTGAATGCCAATTACATTCTATAGAAGAACAGTTAGACTCCCCTTATATTGTAGAAGTAGCTAACGGAAAACAGATCACAGTTAGTACAGTTTATAGAAACTGCCCATTGACACTTAATGGTCATACATTCACCATCGATTTGATACCGATGGAGTTAGGCAGTTTTGATATCATTGTTGGAATGGATTGGCTTTCCTCAAATCGAGTGGAAGTCATTTGTTCTGAAAAGCTACTTCGAATTCCCTTGCCGAGTGATCGCGTGTTGGAAGTTAAAGGGGATCAAGCTAAACGAAATGTCAAAATCATTTCATGTATAAAAGCGCGTGAGTGTTTACAGAAGCGTGTTGCATTTTTGGCCCATGTGGTAGAAAAGGAGAAGGACAAGAAGAGGATTCAAGATGTACCTGTGGTGAAAGAATATCCTGAAGTATTTCCTGAAGACCTACCAGGTTTGCCACCTGTGCGACCGGTAGAGTTTCGTATTGATTTAATTCCTGGAGCAACCCCAGTTGCTAAATCTCCTTCCAGGTTAGCACCTTCAGAGATGCAGGAATTGTCTAATCAGTTCTAGGAGCTACTTGACAAGGGTTTCATCAGACCGAGCTACTCACCTTGGGGAGCTCCGGTCTTGTTCATGAAGAAGAAAGACGGATCGTTCAAAATGTGCATAGACTACAGGGAGCTGAACAAACTGACCATCAAGAATCGGTATCCCTTACCGAGGATTGATGATCTGTTTGACCAACTGCAAGGAGCTCAATACTTCTCAAAGATTGACTTGCGGTCTGGATATCATCAGCTGAGAGTTCAAGATGAAGACATACCGAATACGGCCTTCCGAACAAGATACGGGCATTATGAATTCATGGTGATGCCTTTCGGATTGACAAATGCACCAGCGGTTTTCATGGACCTCATGAACCGAGTGTGCAAGCCGTACCTGGATCAGTTTGTCATTGTCTTTATTGATTACATATTGATTTATTCCAAGACCAAAACAGAACATGAGCAACACCTTAAAAAGATCTTGGAGCTGTTGAAGAAAGAACAACTCTATGCTAAATTCTCTAAATGTGAATTCTGGCTAAGGGAAGTTCAATTTCTGGGTCATGTAGTTACAGCGAGGGAATTCATGTAGATCCTGCCAAGATCGAGGCGATAAAGAACTGGGATACTCCGAAGACGCCAACGGAGATACGGTCTTTTCTGGGATTGGCGGGTTATTATAGAAGGTTCATTTCAAATTTTTCTAAGATAGCTTTGCCACTCACTAAGTTAACCCAGAAAAGTGAACCGTTTGTCTGGGAGCAGAAACAAGAAGATGCTTTCCAGACTCTGAAGCAGAAACTATGTGATGCTCCAATCCTATCTCTCCCAAAGGGCTGTGATGATTTTGTTGTATACTGTGATGCTTCTCATCAGGGACTTGGTTGTGTGTTAATGCAAAGGGACAAAGTCATAGCCTATGCATCAAGACAGTTAAAGATTCCTGAGAAGAACTACACTACTCATGATCTTGAACTGGGAGCAGTAATCTTCGCCTTGAAGATTTGGAGACATTACTTATATGGCACCAAGTGTACCATATTCACTGATCACAAAAGTCTGCAACACATCTTCGATCAGAAGGAACTCAACATGCGACAACGCTGTTGGGTTGAACTTCTGAACGACTATGATTGTGTAATTAAGTACCATCCGGGAAAGGCGAACGTTGTAGCTGATGCCTTGAGCCGGAAGGAACGGGTCAAACCCCTACGTGTTAGAGCAATGGGGATAACCTTGCAGACCAGTTTAAGTGACAAGATTATTCAAGCACAACAAGAAGCACTTGACCGAGGTAATCTGAAGAAGGAACTTGATTGTGGAGCAGAGAAACAGTTCGACACGAAGGCTGATGGAATGATCTATTACTGGGAACGTATATGGATCCCGACGGTAGACGAATTAAGAAGACTGATCTTCAATGAAGCACACAAGACTAAATACTCCGTTCACCCAGGCACTGATAAAATGTACCAAGACTTGCGTGGATTTTATTGGTGGCCTGGAATGAAGAAAGACATAGCTGAATACGTCGGTCAATGTCTAACGTGTGCGAAGGTAAAGGCGGAACACCAGAGACCGTCAGGTTTACTGGAACAGCCTGAGATTCCGCTCTGGAAGTGGGAACAAATAGCTATGGACTTCATTACCAAGCTACCCCGCACTTCCAGTGGTCATGATATAATTTGGGTGATCATTGATCGTTTAACAAAATCTGTTCATTTCTTGCCGATGCGTGAGACTTTCACGATGGATAAACTGGCAAGATTGTACATCAATGAGATAGTGGTACGCCACGGTGTGCCATTATCTATTATTTCTGATCGAGACAGCAGATTTACATCAAGGTTCTGGCAATCACTGTAGAAATCTCTAGGGACACAGTTAAATCTGAGTACAGCTTACCACCCACAAACGGATGGTCAAAGCGAATGTACTATTCAAACTCTAGAGGACATGTTAAGAACCTGTGTATTGGACTTCGGTGGGAACTGGGACTCCCATTTGCCACTGATCGAGTTCTCCTACAATAACAGTAATCACAGCAGTATCGGGTGTGCACCATTTGAGGCTCTTTATGGTCGGAAATGTCGATCACCGATCTGTTGGACTGAAATTGGAGACAATCGAATAACTGGGCCAGAACTTATTCAGGAAACTACTGATAAGATTGCTCAGATTCAAAGAAGATTACAAGCTACAAGGAGCAGACAAAAGAGCTACGCCGACAAACGGCGCAAGCCGTTAGAATTTCAAGTGGGAGACCGTGTAATGCTAAAGGTATCCCCATGGAAAGGCGTTGTACGCTTTGGAAAGAAAGGCAAATTAGCACCAAGATACGTGGGACCATTCGAAATCATCGAGCGTATTGGTTCTGTGGCGTATAGGCTGAGATTGCCAGATGAACTCAGTGGTGTGCATGACGTGTTTCACGTCTCAAACTTAAAGAAATGCTTTGCTGACGAATCACTCGTCATCCCGATTGAAGAAATTCAAGTGGATAAACAGTTACATTTCATTGAAGAACCTTTGGAAATTATGGATCGCAAGGTTAAACAACTAAGGCGAAGCCGTATCCCGATTGTAAAGGTTCGATGGAATTCAAGACGTGGACCCGAGTTTACTTGGGAACGCGAAGATCACATGAAGTCAAAGTATCCCCAATTGTTTGAAGAGGAAGCTGCACCCGATAACAACTCTTAAATTTCGGGACGAAATTTCTCTAACAAGGGGAGACTGTAACATCAGTGATGAAACCGTCACCGGAACAGTGATCTTAAACAGTAGCATGAACAGTAAGCAGGTACGAATCATATACATTTCAGTACGTTTCAGATTCATATCAATTATCATTATCATTTTGTGTTGTTAGAGAACAAATTCAGAAACATTTAACAGAAACACAGTTCAGAACAATAGTTCTTGAGTTAGATAATTATCTGACAATCCAGAACTACCATGTGATTATTTGTTAGGATTTTATTATGTATAAACGTATGTGAGGCTTTACCGAATAAAACACACGAATGTTATTATGTGAATGCTAAATCGACGGGTTATTCGTATAGGTGACGATCTGTACGGATATATCTGAAAGTTTAACGTTCTGAATGATATTCTCTAATTAGAAAACAATATTGAAAAGTATAGTTATCGTCGTGTTCGTACGGGTGACGATTCGAACGAATACGCGCGACGACCGTACGATTCAATTTAAACAGTTAAATTATTTTTTAAATTTAAAATAAATTGAAGATATAAGTTAATTTATTAGGAATCACAACTTAGAATCATTAGATAAATTCTATTTTTAAAATCGTGTAATTTGTCGCGAAAACAACGCGAAACCGGCACGTTACGCGAAACCGAAAGACCGGGTATTTTCCTAAGTCTTTAATGAGCCATTAAGGCTCCAACAACAACCACCAATACCCACTCTCCCCCTCATTTTCGTCCACCATCCTTCTTTCTCTAGAAATTGTTTCTCCACCTTCTCTCTAGAAAATCTCATTCGTTTCAAGTCGGATTCGATCAAATTTGGTGTCATTACGATCCTCTCATCTTGAAGATTACAGAAGTACAAGCATTTTGAGTTTCTATCCACGAAATCTAAGGTAAAAGTTCACTTTAAATTCGGTTATTAGAGGGTTTTCTCAAGCTCTTGTGGTTTGATATTATGACTGACATTAGGCACTTGGAACACTTAGATCAGGTTAGCACATGGGTTAGGAACTGTTCGTGCGAACTTGTAACAGGTTTAACATTCTGGAATGAAGGTGATGGTGCTCAAACCACGACAGGTTCGTGGGATTATAGGCCGAACCTTTCCTCAACAACCGGCAGAACCCCTACCAACTTAGCCGAACCATCTCCTGCTGCAACGAACCTATGGAGTTTCTGCAACGAACCCTGCAAGCCCTGAGTCACGAACCCTGCGACCTGCACCGAACCCTGCTGGCCACATGCACCGAACCTGTTAACATAACCACCAGCTGCAACGAACCCTGTGATCACATACAACGAACCCTATTGGTACGAACGAACCCTTGCAGGCGACGAACCCTCTCCAACCGAACCTTGGGGGTGACGAACCATGGACCAACGAACCCTTCTTCTCCACGAACCTGGAACCAAACAAATACACAAGGGCCGAACCTTGAGGGTTCGTTGGAACTAAAAGAGGCAGCCGAACCCTAGGACCACTTTTGATGTAGCCGAACCCTTGCATGGAATAACACAGCCGAACCTATGGGTTAAGACCATAGGTTCGCTGCCCTGGACCTCATGCAAAACCTAGAGATCGTTTATTGACGTTGAGATGGGACTAGGATCAACGAAACTAGTGGTGATGATCTAAGGAATGATTAGTTGTCTATAAAAACCTAAGTAGCATGAGAAGTTAAGCCTATAATGAACATGCATGGGTGTACATGGACATATCATATATATATATATATATATGTGTGTGTGTGTGTGTGTGTGCATGAACAAGAAGGAAGCCCTAATCATGCATGCATATATTTGACTAAATGTTGAACATATAAGGTCGTTTAATAAATAAAGTAAAATGATTATAAGTCCATAAGAATCAAGAACACAAGTTGGTAAATCAATTGAGAATCAAAGGTATTTAATTGGGCCAATGTGGGCCCAATAGGGTTTAATTAAGCCCAACATACATTAAGTAATAATGTTTTAACTAAAATGAAGGTGTTACAAATTTATAAAAGATAATTTAATAATTTCTAAAAGTCTTGCTAATTTGAAATTTATTTATAAATATTATTGGTTTCCTTTTTAAGTTAAGTTTAGTTATAAAAGTTAATTGTAATATCATTGATTTGGGATTTTGTTGTAAAATAGACAATGTAATTGTCTGGATTTTTAACAGAAAACAAAGGAAACTATGCCGGAATTTCTAAAAATGTAAAAGTAAGTATTATAACTAACCATGGGATTTGGGATCATAGAAGGGAGTAATTGAGTTAGATTAGATTCTAGATACACTTAGTACTAAGACACTTAATTAGTGGCACACACAACAAGACCCAACCTTAGGCACAACGACTATTACGTGTACTTAGCGTATTCAATTCTTATAAAATAACTCAGGAACCGAAGACACTTAGTCTACAAACAAGAGTGGGCATTCTGTGATAATACATTAGACATCAACACAGGTGAGTTCATTGCCCCTTTTCTAACATTTTTGTTTTAAAACGCGGGGCTGAGAAGCATGCGTAAACTGTTTATTAAATTGTTTACTTAAATGTTTTTAATTTTATATGTTTACATATATAGATGATATCCTAGACCATGTCTAGGAAGATTTTATGCAGGTTTACCAACTGATTTACTTATAAATTAAGTGAATAATCGGGTTAACTAAAACATTTCAACAGATCAAAAATTTCAAAAGAATCAAATCAAACATTTTGACAAAACAAGTGTGGGAGTTCAAGGAATCAAACGAAAACATTTTGACAAATCAAATGGGTGAATTCAATGAATCAAACGAAACATTTTGACGAAACAAGTGTGGGATTTCAATGAATCAAACGAAACAATCTTTGCAAAGACAATATTCAATGTTCTACAAATCAAGTGTTTGTTGAACTATGAATCAAGTGTACATTTGATCAATGAATCTAGTATTCTACGATCAACGAATCAAGTACATCTTGTAACAGAATCAGGCGAATCAATAAATCATTTTCAAGGGAAAGCCTGCGAAATATCAGAGATAACATATGCCAAAACAGACGAAACAAAAACCCTACATTTCAAGAAGTCCTGGCTAGACCGTTTGATTTGTAGGTCATATGTTTGAGGATATTTACAGATTCCCTAACTACTAAGTACCTAGATTGACAGACTAGTCTACTCGAGTTTGACCAAGGCCCCAATCATTTGGACTTAGATTTTATTAAATGTTTATTTATTCATTCACTTAAACATTTATAACTGTTTATACAATTACTGTGGTTGATCATATTATGTGATGAACTTATGAAATCAATATGGATTTCAAATGATTGTAATTACAGGGACAACAAACAGAAGAACTTATGGGTGGTGTTAAGGGTAAAAATGCTTAATTATCATAAACAACAGTGTCATATACGAATTAGTATGTGGTGGGACGGTGGCTGGGCGGGCGGTAAGTTTGACCCTACATATGCCCTATATATAAGCATACCGATTCGGATATTACATGTGGTGTTAATGAGGTTTGGGTCTTTACCAAAGGAGGTTTTCAAATCATTTTCAATTACTAAAACTATATGAACTCACCAACCATGTGTTGACTTGATCTTTTTGCATGACTTCTCAGGTGACGAACATGTTAATTAAGAAGTCATTTCTTTTGGACTCGGGCTTCAGATAGAAGACTTAGTATTTTGGACCTGCATACTTTTGAAGACATCATTATACAATTTATTTTGTATATCTTGTGTAAATACAAGATAGTCATTTTATGATGTTTACAGTAGATTTATATTGTTAAATTATAACGGTACTGATGTAATTTAATTTTGTAATTCTATTATCTTAGCATTTCTCATTTAAATCAACATCAGCTGCACTAACTCCTGACACCCCAATATCAACAGTGCCAACACCATCAGAGGTAGTAATAACAACATCAACATCAGCACTCACACCAACAGTGCTCACAACAACAGAACTCTCACCAGCACCACCAGCACCACTACCATCTGCACCACTGACACCTGCACCAGCATCATCATCTCCACCATCATCAGGCACAACTATGTCTTCCATATCCGAATCAGAATCATCGTGTCTCCATCTACGACCAACAGGAGCTATGTAATCAGGCCTAGAGAGATGACCAAATATAGATCGAGCTACAGGCTTCTTTTCCTTGCCTATGTATGACATCACTCTGTTGAGAGTGATGTCATTCATGTGCTCCAACCTGATGATGTCTGCATTGATATTGGGCAAATCAGGTAACTATGCATCTATCAACTGCTGCAGGAATCTTGGATACATCAAGAATTTTTTGTCTCCCTTCAAATACACATTTTCCTTCATATGAGAGAAGTCCATCTCAGAGAAGTTGAATGGTCTATTCAGCACCAGGGCGATGAAAGCACACTGTATCGTCTCTCGCATATCATCAAAACCTCCTCTCCTGGATCCAAGACAGTGAATCAGTACATGAGCAAGGTACTTGAACTGCGGAGACATGAACGCTTTGTTGAGGATCCCCGCTCCAAGATCACCCTCGTACTTGCATCTCATAAAGCATCCACGAACTAAGTGACGGTCTAGTAGATATGGCTAATCAGGTGTATCCTGGAAACCACAAACCCTCCTGATGTGCTCAGCTGACACAACAACATCATGTCCCAGCACCTTGCCTCTAATAACGAGAGGTTCAACCTCACAATCAATATCTGCAGAAGCCCAGAAATCCTGCTGGTGAGAGTGATATGGCACATGTATAGTAGAAATGGCCGTAAATATCCTAGAACGCCTGACAAATGTGATGATCTCTGTGTAGTGTTTGGCGTTCGGAGTGGTGAGATCCAAATGAGCACAGATATTGTTCTTCGTCACTGATTTATAACCTGCCATACTGAACAACAAAGAATACACATGTTAGTTCATTTCAGTTTAATGAAATGTATAAATCAGATCAGAGAATCAATTGAAACAATTTTGTCGAATGAGACTAATTTAGGCAAATGGATTCTTTGGCCGAATGAGCCATTCGCCGAATGAGTTTCATTCGTCGAATAGACCTCATTCGCCGAATGAGCTAATGACAGAAAGAGTCATTCGCCGAAAGAACTTCATTCGCCGAATGAGTCATTCAGTCGAATGAGCTATTCGCCGAATGGGCTTCATTCGCCGAATGGCGTCATTCGGCTGTCTGTACAAGTTCCAACCCCTTTTGTCAAAAAGTTCAAATCAGCTTCAAAATTTTACACATTCATGCTCAGACATGACCGACTAAGGGTTTTAATACATGACATTTTTTATAACAAGTCCATTTACGCTATTTATTTCAAAGGCGAAAACAAAAACCCTAAAACCCTAAAATCAATCCCATTTCTGATGATTTCACTGTCAAAATTGGACGATCTTTGATCCACATGTACCTGAGATGATACGAAGCAAGATTATCAGTAGCAGGTTCAAAGAAAATCACGAAAAAATTGTGGACCGAAGAGAGAAGTTGTTTCGGGCGAATGTGAACACACAGTAAAGGGCGATGGTGGTTTTTGGCGAATGAGGTAGTTTGCCTGAATTACTGGTTATATAGGGTCACTCATTCACTGAATGTGAATGGCGAATGGGTCATTCGACATTAGGTCATTCGCCGAATGAGAATGACGAATGGGTCATTCGTCACAAGTCATTCGCCGAATGGGGATGATTCTGCCAAGAGTGATTCGGTCGAATGACTCATTCGCCGAATGAAGTCATTCGGTCGAATAAGTGAATCTCACACCTCATTCGGACGAATGAGGATTATCACTCCCAAAACACAAGATGATTCCAAAATTTTACATATTGAAAAGTGAGAATGATTCCAATTATGAAGATCTGTCTGATTGGTTCTGGATTCAGATAAGACAAACATCTGAATCTACAAATGATCACCTAAACTAAAATTTAAAATATAAAATCTTTTTGTAATTTTATGAAACAATATACAACTGTACAACTAATAACTAAGAACAATGAAACACATATTTTTGTGAGAAGTCTATTGAGAAATTAACACATACACCTAATCACATCAAATTAGCATCACTGAATGATTCATTTCAGACATTTTTGACTTGTGATCTGATTACTGATATATCTGTCCACTTTAAGCTTTACAATACAAAATTATCAAACTCATTTGATGATTACTTATGTTTTCTGATTGAGTTACCCATTTTATCTATCCAGCAAAGGTTTGAACTCAGTTTGTAACTCATCTCCGCACCTCTTAATACCCAGCATCATGAATTCTATAAGGTTCCAATTTATTTTCTTTTTGTATTTTTCTTTTTAATTTGTCTCATATAACCAACACAATCTCATGGACGGATTCAACTAGGTTCGTCCCAGTAATATGGCACGTATACAGATTTATGTTGACATGCTTGACTTGTTCTATCCAAATGGACGGCTTCAACTAGGTTCGTCCCAGTAATATGGCACGTGTATGGAATCGAACTTATTTTATTTTTAACAAGCTTAATACAAGCTTGATTTTCTTTTTCTTTTATTTTTATTCAATCATTCTCATCTGAATGGACGGCTTCAGCTAGGTTCGTCCCAGCAATATGGCACGTGTACAGACTTTGAATTCATGAATAATTGGAAACCTTATTGGTTCTCATGATAACAGGTGTATGCCTGATTTGAGTCATAAACTATTTTCTCACTTAACTGTCTTTCAAAAACAGATCCCACAAAACATATATTGTAAGTGTTCACAAATTTGTTTATTCATTTTGTAAAGTCAGCCTATCAGTACATCAGCTCACACTTCTCATACGTCTTCCATTTATGCACTCACTAACACTTTTAGGACATGATAGATTAATGTATTATTTTCTCAAAGAAGACTTTCTCATTTTTACTAAATTTTCAATTGTTTTTGTATTTTTCAAATTCTTTTAAATGTTTTTGTTTTTTCAAAATAACATATTTTCTCCCCCTAAAAACCTAAAAAAGAATATCTTTTTGAGTTTTTGATTAATATAAAGAAATAGACAAAACAGAAACTATTTAAGAAAGACGATGATCATTTCTTAGATTCAGATGAAGGTAGGACTTCATCCTTTTGAAAAACACCATTGGCCGATAACAGAAATAAAAATCTGGGTTTATCAAAAGCTTTTGTGAAAAGATCGGCTTTCTGGTAATCGGTATAAATTTTAACAACATCGATAAGTTTCTTTTCATAACAATCACGTATGAAGTGATATTTTATGTCGATGTGTTTTGTTTTCGAGTGCTGGACCGGATTCTTAGTGACAGCTATGGCAGCAGTATTATCAACATATATAGGAGTGTTAGAAAAATGTAACCCATAATCCCTGAGTTGTTGTTGTATCCAGATGATTTGAGAACAGCAACTAGCAGCAGCAATATATTCAGCTTCACAGGTGGAAGGAGACACCGACGTCTGCTTCTTGCACTGCCAGGTAACTAATCGTGTTCCAAAGAACTGACATCCCGCCGATGTTGACTTGAAATCTCTCTTGCATCCGCCATAATCCGAGTCACTGTATGCAGTAAGCTCAAAATTATCATCATTAGGATACCATAAACCAAGATCTGGTGTACCCTTCAGATAACGCATAATCCTCTTGACAGCAATGAGATGGGAGACTCTTGGTTTAAACTGATAACGTGCACACAAGCATGTGGCAAACATGATGTCTGGCCAAGAAGTAGTGAGATACATAAGAGACCCAATCATTCCTCGGTATAGATTGGCATCAATTAACTCCCCCTTTTCATCTGGAGTAATCCCGTGATTGACAGCCAGTGGGGTACCAGCAGGCTTTGCATCAGACATACTGAACCGGCTTAGAATGTCACCAACGTATTTGGTTTGATGAATGAAAATCCCTGCCTCAGACTGATCCACCTGTAGTCCTAAGAAAAACTTCATCTCTCCCATTGAGCTCATCTCAAATTTCTCTTTCATTAACCTTCTCAAAATCTTTGCACAGACTATCATTTCTGGAACCGAATATGATGTCATCCACATAGACTTGTACCAATAGTAAATCCCCATCTTTTTCTCGAATGAACAATGTACAATCAATGACACCTCTTCTGAACCCGTTGTTCAGAAGGTGAGTAGATAGTGTCTCATACCATGCTCGCGGAGCTTGAAGCAATCCATATAAGGCCTTGTCTAGCTTGTAGACTGGGTCTCGATGTAATCGATCCTCAAACCTGGGAGGTTGACTGACATAGACCGTCTCACTAATCACACTGTGAAGGAATGCACTCTTGACATCCATTTGATAAACTTTAAACTTTTTAAAGGGTGCGTATGCCAAGAAAATACGAATTGCTTCAAGTCGAGCAACCGATGCAAACACTTCATTGTAGTTCAAACCTTCTATCTGTCTGAATCCTTGAACAAGTAGACGTGCCTTGTTTCAAACAATGATGCCATGATCATCTTTCTTGTAACGAAGAACCCACCTAGTGCCAATGACTTTTGCACCTTTCAGTCTGTCAACAAGTTGCCAGACACCTAACTTCTTAAATTGCAGCAGTTCTTCTTGCATGGCATCAACCCATGATTCTTCCTTTAAAACCTCAGTGACAGTTCATGGTTCCACCTGAGAGATAAAACAGGAATGAGCATAAAAGCTTACATCTGCAAAATCAAGAATGTCAGCAAGTCCCCCTAAAGAAAGCTGATTTCTGGTCTTAACTCCATCTAATGGACTCCCAATTATGTTCTCTTGAGGATTAATACGATTGATTCTTCCAACTGGATGGGGAGGAACCTCAACCTGTGGATCTAGATTGTTCAAATTCAAATCCTCAAGATCTGATACAAGATCATCAACATTTTGTCCTGGGGCAACTGGTGGAACAGAGTTTTCATCAGTGTCTGAGCTGTCATCATTTGTCTGTACAATGGGAACTGAAGTGGATGAAGGTGGTACGGGTTCATTAGATGCATTTTGTACATCATATAACATTTGAACCGCAACATCTTCATATGAATACATGGGAGGCATATTGAACGAATCAAAGAGATCTGAATAATCAAACATCCAGTCTGGCCCTTTTCCTGGTGGAGGCATAGAATACTTCTGCACATCAACATGGTACCACTCCTCAACATTCTGTGTTGATCTATTATAAACCCTTTTATTTGGAGTGATATACCCAAGAAAATACCCTTCTTCCACTTTTTCATTGAACTTGCCCTGCTCATGTTTCTTAAGCATAGTGCATGGTGCACCAAAAAGTTCAAGATACTTAAGATTAGGCTTTCTGTTATGAAGCAGTTCAAAGCAAGTTTTCACATGCCTCTTCACTATCAAAACCCGATTCAAAGTGAAACAAGCATTTGCTATAGCCTCATTCCAGAATTGAACTGGAAGAGAAGAATCAGCAAGTATCGTCCTAGCAGTCTCAATCAAAGTCATGTTCTTTCGCTCAGCAACTCCATTCATTTGTGGAACATAAGGGGCACTGAATTGTTGAACAATTCCCTGTGAATTGCAAAAATTCTCCATGTTGTGATTCTTGAATTATGTTCCGTTGTCGGTTCTGAGTATTCGTACCTTGAGCTTATAAAGAGATTCAAGTTTGATAACCAATACTTGAATACAATCAAAAGTTTCAGATTTCTCCTTCAGAAAGAACACCCAAGAGTATCTGGAAAATTCATCAGTAATGACAAGACAGTATTGATCTCCAGCTATACTCTTATGGTTAACAGGACCAAAAAGATCCATATGGAGAAGCTCAAGTGGAACAGTGATTGAGTGATACTTCTTTGGTTTGTGAGACTGCTTGATTTGCTTGCCCTTTTTCCAGGATACACAGACATCAGGCAGCTTGAAATTTTTTAGAGTAACCCCCTCAACCAGATTGTTATGTACCAAATGATTCATCTTGTGATGACTCAAATGACCCATCCTCTTATGCCAAAGTATTGAATCTTTCTCAATTGCCTTTGTCATAAAACATGAAGCTGTGGAGGATGTTGTTGAAGCTGTGGCCATGTTGAGTACATACAAGTCTTGCTTTCTGGGAGCTGACAATAAGGTCCAATCTTCAGGGATAACCACACCTTCCTTAAGAATGTAGCATTTGGAGTCATCAAAGAGAACCTTGTACTGTTTATCACAAATCTGTGATACAGATAGAAGATTATTCTCCAATTGCTTGACATATCTGACTTTGTCAAATGAAACTTGCCCATTTGATAAAATTCCCTCTCCTGTGATAAAACCACCTTTGTCGCTGGCAAACGCGACATATCCGCCTCGAACTGAATTCACATTGGTGAGAAGCGATATATCACCAGTCATGTGTCTGGAAGCCCCACTGTCAACAATACAATAGCTGTTAAGAGCAGCTGTTGGGGCAACCTACACAAAAAAAAAAAACAATTAGTTCAATTTGGGAACCCAAGCCTTTACAGTCTTGGGTTGACCCAAAGAGTCTCGGATCAAAACATCAATCCATTTACCATCTGAAACAGTCTTGTCTGAGGTGGGTGGAATTGAAGTCTCAGACTTGACCTTCCAGACTGCATTTTTACTGAAATAATTTTTTAGATAAATGGATGATGATTTAACTTGATTAACATTTACCATCTTGGGAACATTCAAGTTCACCAGTTTCCCTTTACCCTTATCCACATGTTTAACTTGTGTGAATTGTTTGGGTTTTGTTTGATCTGACTTGGATTCAGATTGGACAGCTTTGATGAAAATCTGATTTATTTTTCTGGGTGGTGCAATCATTGGTCTAACCAGGTGTGGACAAAATCTGACTATGTGTCCAGGTGCACCACACTCAAAACAAGCATTGTTACCCTTTTTATGAAAATGTTTTAATTCAGAGAAAGACTATCTTTTTGGTTTGAAAACATTAGCTTGAGACTTGTTCTGATTAAAACCCAAACTCTTTCTCCCATTTGGAACAAGATTGTCAATCTTGTTTGACACACATGCTTCATTTTCTTTTTAAGCTTTAACAAAGCTTAAAGCTTGATAAATCTTTGATGATGAGATTGGGTCACCTTTCATAACTATAGAGGACTGATTCTGAACAGCAGGACAATATGATGAATTATCATATTCATCCTCAGAATCTGAGACCCAATCTTCAACAAGTCCATCCACCAAAGATTCCTCTTACAAGGAGGAACCCTCATCAGTAATCATCCCTATTGGATCAATTACTAATGGAGTTTTAACTTGAAAATCTTTAACATCTTTGTCATCCGGTGAATTGACAAAGCTGTTCAAGATTGGTGGAGGACAATGTTGATAGCTAACTTTTCCCTTATCCTAATGATCAGTACCTTTGCTGATCATGTGTTCAATGATATAAGATGCACTCTCATAGCTCTTGAGCTTTTGTCCTAGAGTCTCATAATCACACTCAACTATAGCTAACTTCTTCTTTATCTCATTGATGGTATTGAGATAAGAAGTTATAGCATCTTGCTTGTTAAGAACAGCAATCTCAGCCTCATGAAGTTGTCTGTTTAAAAGTTCAATTTTAGCTTGAAAATATTTTTCATTAGATTTTAAAACTTTGTTTGTTTCAATACACTGGTTGAGATCGCTGATCAAAGCAGCATTGTGATTTTGATAAGAAAGGACTTTGCTGTTAAGGTCAACACAATTAAAACAACTAGAACAAGAAGATGAACACTCATCAGATACCTGATCAGATTGTGAAGTTGCAGCAGGAGTAGCAGATGAGTTTACCATCAAAGCAAATCGAGTAGGAGATTCTTCAATATCAGCATCAGAATCTGCTAGAGTGTCTGAGTCTGATAAGCTTTCTGACTCTGAACCTGATGTTTCCGATGTTTCTTCTCCACTAATCTTTGCTTCTCCTGAAGTACTATCTTCATTTTGATCATCCAACTTCTTGATCTCAGCAACACATGCTTTATCTTGTTCATTCTGATCATGATTAAATCTGAAGTCCCAGTTTTCACCTTCGTCTTGTTGAACCATCAATGCTTTGCCTGAGTTAGATGAACCAACTTGAACAGGAGAATCAATGGGAACAAGTCTTCTTTCTGGATTTGAAGAAGATGACTTTTGATGATGAAAAGGATTTTTATTTCCTGCTTTCTTTGGTTGTTTGCACTGTCTAGCAAAGTGACCTTTCTCCCCTCAATTGAAACAAGTGACAGAGGCCATGTCAAAACCAAACTTAGATTCCTTGTTCAAGTTGATATCTTTACCAGTCCTTTTGACAAACTCCTTAGGTCTCCTTACAGCACTTGCCAAAGCCCACATGATGTCAATCCTTTCCATGTCATCTGGATCTATCTGAGAATAGTCATCATTTGTCAGATAAGGATTGCCTATCTGTCCTGCTACCAGTCCATCATAAGAACTAACCAAAGTAGACAAAAGACCCATATGTTCTTTGGCAATCTCTACAGTAACTTTATCAAAATTTTCAGTCTTCAGACCTGTAACGGGTTGATGATGTTCCTTATGTGAGCTGGATGAGGAGGATGACTGACTGAAATGAATCTGAGCAAAAGATGGAGCTTCAGTCGTCTTAGAGACAAAGGTTGTCTTCAATGGAGCATGTGAAGATGATTTTTCAACTGTAGGAGTAGAATAATACAATGAAGGGTCCTAAACTTGAGCAACCCGTTTAGCTTTCCACTTGTTCTCTATTTCCTGCTCCTTCAGCTTCTGAATAAAATCATTGATGTCCATATGTGCCATCATCTCATTCTGTTTAAGCACCGTCAAAAATGATTCCCACTTTGGAGGTAGAGCATCTGCTAAACACTAAATTTTCTCCTGAATAGTAGTCTTGACTTCAAGATTGAACAGCTCACTAAAAAGATGATAGAATCTGGAAATCAACTCATCCAAAGATTCATTTCCAACATACATAAAATTGTTAAACTCCTTTCTCAAAGCCTTTGACTTGATGTTCTTCAAAGCATCATTGCCTTCATACCGTTGCTGTAAAGCATCCCTCAAATACTTAGAAGAAGTAAACTGTCTGAACTGATGGAAGATGTCAGTAGCAATGCATTGAGATAGAATAGCATAAGCTTTTTTCTCATAATCATATAGCTTCCTCTGTGGCTCAGCCATCCGTGTGACTAGCATAGGAATTCCATCTTCATTCGGAGGTCTCAGATAACCTCCTTCAATCATCATCCATAAATTAGTATCCACTCCATTGATGTGAATCTCAAATCTGTACTTCCAATGAGGATAATCATCTAAGGACAGCAACTTGGGAGCTTTGTTGGAGTTTCCTGTCTCAGTCTCAGTCAACAGTAAAGTCTGAATGCGATGATTCTGATTAGCCATCAATGCTAAATCCTCCATTTAATCAAGGACAACAAGATTCAACACTTAGAGAAATTTGCAGAATGGTGGTCGAATGAAACAGCTTGGGACGAATGTCGGGGGCCGAATGAGAAAGAACTGGCGAATGTAACACTGAGTATGACAACTGGGAGAATGAAATCTTCGGGCGAATGAATGGGTCGAATGAGCTTATTCGGCGAATGACAGACCAGAAAGAGCTATTCGCCAAATGACAGGATCGAATGACAGCTATTCGCCGAATGACTAGCCGAATGAGAGCTATTCGCCGAATGACTAGCCGAATGAACTCTTTCGGCGAATGACGACTGATTCGGGTGAACCTATTCAGCCGCCATTCTCATTCGGTAGATCTGAAGGTTTTAGCAACAAAAATTGCGATAACTTTTGATTTAGACCAGATCTAAGTACCAAATTTGGTACAGAACACCATGATATGATTATGAACCAATTGGGATTGAAGTTTGGACAAAAACACCACAAAAACTCACTAATCTTGAATGAAACAGTAACTTTGAGGCCAAGAAAATCAGGGTTTTGCAGGTTTCGAACAAATAAACTCAGATTTAATTATTTTGAATGGAAATCAAGCAGAATCAAGAGCCAAAGCTCTGATACCACTTTGTAGGACCTCGTAGGAGCTTGGAAACAATCCGATTCCAAGAGAAATCTGCTTGACAGCCTCTAGAATAGTGCGGAATCCTATTCCAGGGTTTTCCAATCGAAACCAACAGCAACGTGGTGAATCGAGAGAGTAGAATCAACATGTGAGTAAGAATCGATCACCACGGGTTGAGAATCGAAGTTGGATAGTAAGAATCTCTCAAAACTTCAAGGGTTTGACACTGGAGTGCACTGGGAAGAATGAGGACTCGGGAAAGTTAGGTTTGAAATGATTTGAACTAGTATATATAGACTGTAGTCATTCGGCCGAATGAGTGGCCGAAGCAACTCATTCGGCGAATGACTATGTCGAATGGACAAGTCAGTCGAATAAGTCATTCGACGAATGGCTCATTCGCTGAATATAGTCATTCTCTATTCTCATTCGCCGAATGACTTCATTCGTTAGAGTAATTCGCCCGAATGAGTAATACTCATACTCAAATATTAATTAACCAATTCAAATAATCATATAATCAATATTAAACATTAAGAACAATATATAAAGACAACTTCCATTAATATAACTTTAATCTTTACATGATGATTAATACAAAATTGAACTAGGGACATTAAGTGCATCAACAATATGAAAAAAATATTTGAATAAGGTTTACAATAATTAATATTAAAGAAACCAAGAATATATATGATAAAAATATTTAAATAAATAAAATTTGATAATACGTTTTAAAATATTTGAATAAGGATAAGATAAAATTTAAATAACTTAAATACAATATTTAAACATTTAAACAAGAATATGATAAAAATATTTAAATATTTAAATTAGTTTTATAATACATAAATATTTAAATAAAGAATATGTTTTAATTAGTAATATGGTTTTTAAATCTTTATTTTATGCATAGAAGTATTTAAATAAATGAATATAATATTCTGAAATCAATAGTTTTTAATGTAAATATTATAAATTAATTTTTAGGATTTATAGAATTTTTTTATAAACTTTAACTAAAAAGGAATGGATAAAAAGGGCTTAAAATGGCAAAATCAGTTCAGGGAAGTTGGGGCCGGGGTTTGAGCCTAGGTCCCCAACCCGCGCACGCCGTGTCTTACCACAACACTAGGGCTAGGGTTCGCTGAAAGCATCCGGAACGAATTATTGTTATACACATATATGGTGCTTCCCCTAAAAACTTAAGAACCTTATTAGTTCTTCGATCAAATTCGAGTTTCATGTTAATTGTGAGTGCCCAAAACCATAGGGCTTTTGTTCCTTGGTTAAAACTGTATGAAATGGTATAAGACTTACCTGATGATGCTTTTTATTTGATATGCCTTGGTTCAAGAACAGCTAGTTCGAAGCCATGAAGTTGATTCCGAGTTTTAGAGCATATTCTATAGGGGGGTTTTTGCTTAGTTTTGAATAAGTATTTAAAACGTTATATAGAATTAGTATCCAATTAAGCATTAATATAGTTTAGATGTTTTATAAATATCATTACTTTCTAAAGGAAATGCATTGTTATATGCATGTTTAAGATAATACACAATATTCGAACAAAATTGATTTGGTAAAAGAAATGATTTATAATTTATTTTTTTATTTTATAAACTTATGAATTATATAAGATCAATAAAAATAAAGATTTTTTTAATAATACCTTTATTTAGGTTGTTTTATAAACTAAATATAGTTTGATGAATATATGTATATATGGAATTTAATGAAAATGAAAACACTGATTTATATAAACTACCCGGCCTAGCATCTTATCGCCAGGCTGGGGAAGGACAACTGAGATTAATTCCAAATGATTTAAACATAAACTAATTCTAGATTACATGCCGAAACTCATATGTGACAGTTGCATACGAGAATTACGTCATTAATGGTGTGATCACATTTGGTCGTTTTAGAAATTCGCGCTAATTTGGTGATTGAAATTACTACAGGTTGATAGTACACGAGAAATGATGAACGTGGGCGAAAACCGTGTCCAAAACGGAGTCCTGGATTGCCCGGAATCGAAAAACGAAGAAAAATTTCTAAGTATTGGATTTCTGGCCTTGCCGCGGTACGCGAAGGATGGGTTAAGGGTTCTCTGCGGTACGTGATGCATGGAAAATATCTGAGATTCCCGAATTATTTACACGGTACGCGAAGCCTTCTTTGGTTTCCCGCCGCGGTACGCGACGGGTGAGGCGGTGGTGAAATCTGATCTACTTCATCAGATTTCATGCAGAGTTTATTTTCTTAAAACTTTCAAACTCAGACGAACCATCAGATGAAAATTCGACCATTTCACCATCAAATCGCCATTTTGAAGCCATCAGAAGCCGTGGATCGTACCAGGAATCATCTCTACAAGTTCTGATCGTTGTTTTAACCACAGATATCCGTCAGATTAGGTAATGATTTGTTTTAACCTTCTAGTTTGATTTTGATTGATTAGATCTTGAATTTGAACGTAATGGAATAGTTAGGATTGTTGATTATTGCCTAGATGATGGCTAGGATTGATTATAAACAAAGAACACGATGTTTTAATGGTTAAATCCTTGTTTTGATCCGTTGTAATACCCGGTTTGCATGAAATTATATCCATGATTATAATGGTTTAATCCATTTGATTATAACAATGTAGGTGATTAGTTGGATTAATCCTTGAAATGCAAGGTTAAATCCAAGTGTTTCAAACTAATCGCAACCATTAACATACTCATTGGAATGATTATCTGATGTTTATGATAACAATCAGATTAGTATGTAAAACCTGGTTATTACGCCTATTCTGATGCTACATTGTGATATTTCATGATATTTGAGTAATCAATAACAAGGATTGATCAGTCCTGAGCCATTAAATTATCTATAAACTGTTACAGTATCATAATCAACAACATTAACTATTTGGTTAATCCGAGATTATTCTGATTAATCAAGAGTGTCATCAACCTTGTATTGGAAATCTAATGCAATGTAGGTTCCTACATTATCATACATTGTATGATATGATAACAAATTAATCAATTAAACATTTAATATCGGTTTGATGGCTTACAAAGTAATGTCTTTGACATTGAACGTTCAGAAAGATCTAATCAGTAAACTAGAAAATAAATAACTCATTAAATATAACTAAATGCCGAATCATCTCTTTGTCATCAGCTTCGAGATATTTTGCTACATTTATATCATCAGGTGAGTTTCGTACAACCCCTTTTTCTTTTTAACGTTTTATAAACATCGGGGTAACTCTGCAAACCTTTTCTGAACATATGATATGCATCACTGTTATCTGTGTGATTTCATGTGACTTTTGTGTGATTTCATGGAATTTTGCCATTAGTATCTTTATCACAGTATCAAAAGACCTCATTTCATGAACTGTATCTAGTGAACCCGTGTGGGGCCGAATAGAAAACATTGATAGTACTATTGGCTGACAACCCATTTGCCGGGAGCTTGCAACTTCCCTTGGTGCAAATGTTTGTTATCTATTTCCAAAACATCTTAATGTAAGTGATAAACATTAAGACAATGAGGCACCAAGATATTTACCGACGGGTAATATCTTCACAAAACAAGAACATATAAGTCCGAAAGGAACTAGATACGGGTCCCATGGTTATCCGGAACTGAACTTTCTGAGAACATACTTATCATATCATATTGTTTTAAATATAACTATCGAACTCACCAGCTTTGTGCTGACGTTTCAAACTCAAACCTTTTTGCAGGTAAACAGTAATTGCCGGTGATGACACACTTTTGGAGTACTTGCACTTGAATAATTAGTTTTGTAATTAAACAAACTTAGCTGTAATGTAATTGTGATTGCGACAACCTTGTAACGTAATTATTTTAAGTTAATCTGTGTGCTTGTGATATCGAATCAAGTAAGTCACCCCTCACCTCAGAGACATCACCATTATGCTTCCGCAACCAGTTCAGTGACATCATACATGAGGTGACGAGAGGTGGGGGTGTGACAGGGTGGTATCAGAGACACAGGTTATAGAATTTAGGTGGACTTAGAGACCTAGACTATAACCATAGGCTCGTATAGTGACACAGAGAGCACCGAACATAATTAACGAACAACACTTGTTTTGAATGAAGCCAGAATAATCAGGTGGTACAAATTCCAGTTATGAATGGCCAGCATAACTGAAATTTGCAACACGTGTGCATTCTAGTTTAATTTAATTCAAGCATAACATTAATAACTATAAAGACGAATAGTTGTTTGGAGATAGGAAAGAACATCATATCATGTCCATGTTTATGTTAAAATCGTTGTTTAATATTTACTTCATAATACTGATTAGAGATTTTGATTGTACAGCGATGGCCGATCAAGCCGAACAGTATATTTACCAGATATTTCCCTATCCGAGGGTGGACGACACCCCGAGTTCTAGTACAGGAGCAGACTCGGATCCTAGTGAGGCTTCATCTGCAGCCTGTCAGGCGACCCCTGCCAGACCACATACAACATCATCCCCCAGACCTGTTACTCCACCACCACCATTACCAGTACCACCACCAGCATCCCCTATTGTACCCAGTCCTCCCCATTCACCCTTGGTTCATACTTCTGCTGAAAGGAGACAGAGCTCCTCTCCACGGAGAGTCCCCGCGTGGGACGGATTACGACGGATGCGGGGACAAGCCTGCAAGACCACGGGGCTACCCCCGAGACATCAGATGGCTCCACGAGATGAGCCACAGACTGTACATGAGGTGGTAGAATCCTCCCACCAAGCTGAGCTGCGGGCCCAACTGCAGCAGGTCTCTCAAAACCTGCAGGGCCTGAGGCAGGACCTTCACCACCATCAGACTAGCCTGGAGGATACCCGCACCACAGTACTTGAGATTCTTACTTCACACCTTACTTTGATGGAGTAGGTGAATCTCATGGGTACTGATGCCCAGGCTTGGAGGGCGACCATAGAGGAGCATTTGAGTAGGACATGGAGACAGGCACTGATTGCTGCAGTTTGGCAGCAAATTGCAATCTGGTGAGAGAGACTGCAAGGCTGGATTTGGATGCTTGGTACACTGAGCACTGAGGCTAGACTCTTATGTTTAGCTATAGTATTGGCTACTATAGCTATTATACTAGCCTGCTTACCGTATTTCCTACAGTAAGTGCGATCGAGCATTACTCATTTTGGGACTTGTCATTGTACATACCGTAGATGGATATGTTGTTATCTATATGGATGTTGTAGTAACACTCGTTTGTATTAAACTCTATGATAGTGCTAATAAATGGTTGTTTTGTGTATTTAATTGTGCAATGGGTTATGTATGTTGTGTGTGATTGGTGTGTTAATATCAAATTCATGTAATCAACAACTAGAGACTAAAAACAATTCCAAGTAAGAACATATCAACTTGAGAACATTTCAAAGTCCTGTGTGGCATCATATCAAAGTCCTGTGTGGCAACATTTCAATTGTCTGTGTGACAACATTTCAAAGTCCTGTGTGGCATCATATCAAAGTCCTGTGTGGCAACATTTCAATTGTCTGTGTGACAACATTTCAAAGTCCTGTGTGGCAACATTTCAATTGTCTGTGTGACAACATTTCAAAGTCCTGTGTGGCATCATATCAAAGTCCTGTGTGGCAACATTTCAATTGTCTGTGTGACAACATTTCAAAGTCCTGTGTGGCAACATTTCAATTGTCTATGTGACAACATTTCAAAGTCCTGTGTGGCATCATATCAAAGTCATGTGTGGCAACATTTCAAAGTCCTGTGTAATATTTTGACAGGTTGTTGAATTATCAGGACTAAGTATAACTACGAATATCTGTGTGATCTGCGTGTATTGAGAACATGTCTGGACTAAATTCATGTAGTTATACTATATTCTTTATAATCACATTTCAATATAAAATTTTCAGTGTAGCTGAATATGATTGAATTTATGTGATAGAACGGGTTATATCTTTAATGTTCTTAAACTGACCTGAGTTTGTCTGCTTGTGAGCAGATTAATGGCTCCTAAAAGAGGTCGACCAACTAAGAGAGCTACCCTGAACATTACAAACCCTGAACAGAATCAAATTCCACCTTTGAATGTTGAATCAAATCCGGATCCGCATGTTAATCCGGAAGTGAACGTGGTTCCACCTGGGAACTTGGAAACAAATACTGCTCCACTAGTGAACCCTGGAGCAAGCACTGTTCCACCTGCTGGTACAAGTGGATCTGAAACAAACGAGGCTATGATAGCACGAATTGTGCGTGAACAACTATCTGCTTGTGGTGTTCTGACACAACACCAACCATATATCACCGCAGGTTCTGGTGGGGACCACGATCATGCTAAACATAATGCTACGGGTGGTCACGTCGAAACTCATACTACCACCGGTGCAACAACCACAAAAACAACTCTTCCTGATCCACCACAGCAAGGGTGTACATATAAGTACTTTGCTTCTTGCAACCCTCCTACTTTTACAGGCAAGGAAGGAGCGGCTGGTCTTTTACGGTGGATTGAGGAGATGGAAACCAAACTCAAAATCAGCCAATGTTTGGCAGAACATAAGGTGTGTTATGTTGCCTCTTCTCTGAAAGACTCAGCTTTGACCTGGTGGAATACCCAGGCCAAGACTTTGGGTTCAGCCACAGTTGACTCAATGGGATGGAACGATTTCAAAACTCTGATTAGATCAGAGTACTACCCAATCACTGAAATTCAAAAACTCCAGGAGGAATTCTGGAATCACTCAATGATCGGTGCTGATTGTCTGGCTTACACCGATCGGTTTCACGAACTTACTTGCTTACTTCCCGATATGTTTCCTACGGAAGCAACTTTGATCGAGAAGTACATTAAGGGTTTGATTTCCCAGATTCGGGGAATGGTTACTGCAGCTGAACCTATAACTCTGAAACATACAATTCTTTTGACCACTAAGCTTACCAATGAGGCGGTAAGGAGTGGTACCCTGTCTTTGAAACCTCAGCGGCTCACAGCCGTAGTGATGTCGGTACCTCTAATGTGTCAAAAGGTACCAAACGAAAGTGGTTTGGCAAAACCAAGGCGAAACCTCCAGCTGAGACTAGCCAGAGCAAGCCAACTGTGAAAAATTACGGTGCTGCTATTTCTGAGAGGAAAACTTATACCGGGCAGGCACCCCAAATGCAATAAATGTCCATTTCATCATACGGGACCGTGTCCTCTTTGTGCCAATTGTAATCGAGTTGGACATTTCACCAAATACTGCAATTTTCCTGCTCAACCACAAAATCAAGCACCACGACAAACCACTCAAACCAACCGGTCATGCTACAAATGTGGAAGCCCTAACCATTTCATGCGAAACTGTCCAAATAATAACACCAATCAAGGAAATGAAGCTAGAGGGAGAGCTTTTCAGATTGGTACGACCGAGGCGAGACATGATGCGAATATTGTTACGGGTACGTTTCTTCTTAATAATCTTTACGCATCAGTTCTCTTTGATACAGGAGCAGATAAGAGTTTTATCTCTCCTGAATTTGCATCTTTACTTTCACTGCCTACGGTAGACCTAGAAACTTCGTATGTTATTGAACTTGCTAATGGCAAGTTGATCAAAACTAACAGTGTTATTCAAGGATGTTCCTTGAATTTGAATGATCATCTTTTCAATATCAATTTACTTCCTATTGAGCTTGGGAGCTTTGATGTCGTTGTTGGCATGGATTGGATTTCTGATAACCAAGCGGAAGTTGTGTGTCAAAACAAGATGATCCGTATTCCATTACCTAAAGGTAATACACTGATAGTTCAAGGAGAACGAGCCGGTAGAAAACTTGGTATCATATCTTGTATGCGAGCTCAAAAATTCTTAAGGAAAGGCTGTTATGCTTTCCTAGCACACGTGACTGAGCACAACTCTTCACCCAAACGAATCACAGACATCCCAGTAGTCAAAGATTTTCTTGAAGTATTTCCTGAGGACATCTCAGGATTACCCCCAGTGAGACAAGTTGAATTTTGGATTGACTTGATTCCAGGTGCAGCACCTGTTGCTAAAGCCCCGTATTGGCTTGCACCATCAGAAATGCAAGAACTTTCAGGTCAATTGCAAGAACTGTTAGACAAAGGTTTTATCAGACCTAGTTTGTCACCCTGGGGAGCACCAATTCTTTTTGTGAAAAAGAAGGATGGTTCATTCAGAATGTGTATTGACTATCGGGAACTCAATAAACTGACAATCAAGAACTGTTATCCACTACCTCGTATCGATGATCTGTTTGATCAATTGCAAGGTGCTACATATTTTTCAAAAATCGATTTAAGATCTGGATATCATCAATTGCTTATTCATGATGATGATGTTCCTAACTGCTTTCCGAACCCGATACGGACATTACGAATTTCTAGTAATGTCGTTTGGTTTAACAAATGCACCAGCAGTTTTCATGGATCTGATGAATCGAGTATGTAGACCTTATCTGGATAAATTCGTGATTGTGTTTATTGATGATATTAATATTTATTCTCGGAACCAACAAGAACATGCTCAACACTTGAAATTAATCCTAGAACTTTTGGCACATGAGAAATTATATGCGAAGTTTTCCAAGTGTGAATTTTGGTTACGTGAAGTTCAATTTCTTGGGCACGTAGTAAATGAGAACGGTATTTAAGTGGATCCCAGTAAGATTCAAGCGGTGAAACAACGGGAAACACCACGAACCCTGACTGAAATACGTCAATTCTTGGGATTGGCAGGTTATTATCGTCGATTCATCAAGAACTTTTCAAAGATAGCCTTGCCATTGACTACATTGACACAGAAAAATCAACCGTTTATATGGGATTCTCAACAGGAGGAGGCGTTCCAACTGTTGAAACACAAACTCTGCAATGCACCTATCTTGGCATTACCGGAAGGTACTGATAATTTCACAGTATACTGTGATGCTTCTCGTTAAGGTCTTGGGTGTGTCCTAATGCAGAAGGATAAGGTAATTGCTTACGCTTCTTGACAACTGAAAGTACATGAGAAGAACTATACCACACATGATCTAGAACTTGGTGCAGTGGTGTTTGCACTCAAGATTTAGAGACATTACCTATACGAAACTAAGTGTATTATATACACTGATCATAAAAGCCTCCAACACATTCTAGATCAGAAAATGTTGAACATGCGACAGAGGCGATGGGTTGAACTTCTAAACGACTATGACTGTGAAATTCGTTATCACCCAGGTAAAGCGAATGTTGTAGCCGATGCCTTGAGTCGCAAGGAACGAGTCAAACCTTTACGTGTGAAAGCGTTAGGTATGACTATTCAAACCAGTCTAATTCCTCAAATTAAAGAAGCTCAGCAACAAGCTTTACAAGCAACGAACTATTCTGCTGAGGGACTGAGGGGATTAGACAAGAAACTCGATACCAAAAATGATGGACTGTTGTATTTCAAAAACCGAATGTGGATTCCTTGCTTCGGTAACTCTAGAACAATTATCTTGGATGAGGCGCATAAATCCAAGTATTCCATTCATCCAGGTGCTGATAAAATGTATAAAGATCTCAAAAACTTTTACTGGTGGCCTGGAATGAAGAAACATATAGCTGAATACGTGGATCGATGTTTAACATGTCTCAAAGTTAAGGCTGAACATCAACGACCTTCTGGGTTATTAAAACAACCTGAGATTCCCATGTGGAAATGGGATCAAATCTCTATGGATTTCATCACTAAATTACCCAGAACCTCACGTAATCATGACTCTATATGGGTTATCGTTGATCGTCTTACGAAATCCGCGCATTTCTTACCCATCCGAGAGGATTATTCTATGGATCGACTCGCTAAACTCTATGTTAATGAGATTGTATATCGACACGGAGTACCCATCTCTATTATCTCTGACAGAGATAGTCGATTTATGTCACGATTTTGGCAAACTCTTCAGAAAGCTCTGGGCACGCAAATCAATATGAGCACAGCTTATCATCCACAAACCAACGGGCAGACTGAACGAACAAATCAAACTCTTGAAGACATGCTCAGAAGCTGTGTGATTGATTTCGGAGGTAGCTAGGATATTCATCTTCCACTTGTTGATTTTCATACAATAACAGTTACCATACCAGTATTCAATGCGCTCCATTCGAAGCACTTTATGGACGCAAGTGTAGATCACCTATCTATTGGTCAGAGATAGGTGAAAGTCAAATCATAGGCCCAGAATTCATTCAGGAAACAACTGATAAGATCGCACTTATTCAGGAACGAATTAAAGCTGCTCGCGATCGTCAAAAGAGTTATGCTGATAATCGTCGTAGACCGTTAGAATTCCAAATAGGTGATCGAGTAATGTTGAAAGTGTCACCTTGGAAAGGCATTTTCAGATTCGGGAAGAGAGGTAAACTTTCACCAAGATTTGTAGGGCCATTCAAAATTCTTGAAAGAATTGGATCAGTAGACTACAAACTTGAGTTACCTCCTGAACTTAGTAACATTCACGATGTTTTTCACGTATCCAATCTGAAGAAGTGCCTGACTGATGAATCATTGATCGTACCTCTAGAAGAGATTCATATTGATGAAAAACTTCAGTTCAGTGAAGAACCAGTAGAGGTAATGGATCGGGAAATGAAAGTGCTAAAACGTAGCCGCATACCAATCGTTAAAGTGCGATGGAACTCGCAACGTGGACCCGAATATACTTGGGAACGTGAAGATCAAATGAAATCAAAATACCCACATCTATTCTCATAAACGATTGTCATACAGTAAGTCTTCACTAAATTTTGGGATGAAATTTCTCTAACAGGAGGAGACTGTGACAGTTGCATACAAGAATTACGTCATTAATGGTGTGATCACAGTTGGTCGTTTTAGAAATTTGCACTAATTTGGCGATTGAAATTACTACAGGTTGATAGTACATGAGAAATGATGAACGTGGGCGAAAACCGTGTGCAAAACGGAGTCCGGGATTGCCCGGAATCGAAAAACGAAGAAAAATTTCTAAGTATTGGATTTCTGGCCTCGCCGCGGTACGCGAGGGATGGGATAAGTGTTCTCCGCGGTACGCGATGCATGGAAAATATCTGAGATTCCCGAATTTCTTCGCGATACGCGAAGCCTTCTTTGGTTTCCCGCCGCGGTACGCGACGGGTGAAACGGTGGTGAAATCTGATCTACTTCATCAGATTTCATGCAGAGTTTATTTTCTTAAAACTTTCGAACTCAGACGAACCATCAAACAAAAACTCGACCATTTCACCATCATTTCGCCATTTTGAAGCCATCAGAAGTTGTGGATCGTACCAAGAATCATCTCTACAAGTTCTGATCGTTGTTTTAACTGCAGATATCCGCCAGATTAGGTAATGATCCGTTTTAACCTTCTAGTTTGATTTTGATTGATTAGATCTTGATTTTGAAAGCAATAAAATAGTTAGGATTGTTGATTATTGCCTAGATGATGGCTAGGATTGATTATAAACAAAGAACATGATGTTTTAACGGTTAAATCCTTGTTTTGATCCGTTGTAATGCCCGGTTTGCATGAAATCATATCCATGATTATAATGGTTTAATCCATTTGATTATAACAATGTAGGTGATTAGTTGGATTAATCCTTGAAATGCAAGGTTAAATCCAAGTGTTTCAAACTAATCACAACCATTAACATACTCGTTGGGATGATTAACTGATGTTTATGATAACAGTCAGATTAGTATGTTAAACCTGGTTATTACACCTATTCTGATGCTACATTGTGATATTTCATGATATTTGAGTAATCAATAACAAGGATTGATCAGTCCTGAGCCATTAAATTATCTATAAACTGTTACAGTATCATAATCAACAACATTAACTATTTGGTTAATCCGAGATTATTCTGATTAATCAAGAGTGTCATCAACCTTGTATTGGAAATCTAATGCAATGTAGGTTCCTACATTATCATACATTGTATGATATGATAACAAATTAATCAATTAAACATTTAATATCGGTTTGATGGCTTACAAAGTAATGTCTTTGACATTGAACGTTCAGAAAGATCTAATCAGTAAACTAGAAAATAAATAACTCATTAAATATAACTAAATGCAGAATCATCTCTTTGTTATCAGCTTCGAGATATTTTGCTACATTTATATCATCAGGTGAGTTTCGTACAACCCATTTTTCTTTTTAACGTTTTATAAACATCGGGGTAACTCTGCAAACCTTTTCTGAACATATGATATGCATCACTGTTATCTGTGTGATTTCATGTGACTTTTGTGTGATTTCATGGGATTTTGCCGTTAGTATCTTTATCACATTATCAAAAGACCTCATTTCATGAACTGTATCTAGTGAACCCGTGTGGGGCCGAATAGAAAACATTGATAGTACTATTGGCTGAAAACCCATTTGTCGGGAGCTTGCAACTCCCCTTGGTGCAAATGTTTGTTATCTATTTCCAAAATTTCTTAATGTAAGTGATAAACATTAAGACAATGAGGCACCAAGATATTTACCGACGGGTAATATCTTCACAAAACAAGAACATATCAGTCCGAAAGGAACTAGATACGGGTCCCATGGTTATCCGGAACTGAACTTTCTGAGAACATACTTATCATATCATATTGTTTTAAATTGAACTGTCGAACTCACCAGCTTTGTGTTGACGTTTCAAACTCAAACCTTTTTGCAGGTAAACAGTAATCTCCGGTGAGGACACACTTTTGGAGTACTTGCACTTGAATAATTAGTTTTGTAATTAAACAAACTTAGCTGTAATGTAATTGTGATTGCGACAACCTTGTAATGTAATTATTTTAAATTAATCTGTGTGCTTGTGATATCGGATCAAGTAAGTCACCCCTCACCTCAGAGACATCACCACTATGCTTCCGCAACCAGTTCAGTGACATCATACATGAGGTGACGAGAGGTGGGGGTGTGACATCATAAAACCCTAATTCCAATCAAAATCAAATTCAATCAAAACCATGTTTGTGAGATTATGGATTCATGGGGTGTTGATCCCCATACAAAAACGAGTAACTAAGACTGATTATTACCTGAAATATGTTTCGATTCAATGTGTTTCAGATGAAGAACAATTAGATTGGGTGTTTGAATGTGATTCGAATTTCCAGAGTGTCTTAGAGAGGGTTTGGCTCGTTTGTTTTAGAATGATGTCACAAGTAATTGTGTGTGCCCAATTTGAAGTTTGATTCAAATATTAATTGGTTTCAGGTTAAAGTTCTGAACTAGTTTAATCGGTTATGGTCAATGGATTTATTGTACATTAATGTTACAACCGACCTTGCATTTATGTTTAGATAGATGTTACAAAGCTTGATGCGTTTAATAAGCTTCAAAAACCTGATATAGCGTTTTGGATTGAACTGGACTTGGAGGCTTCGAACGTGAGATCAGATGGTAAAGAAAAGAAACTCCCATATATTTACATCATTAGCCATCCTGGTTTCACGATTCTACTTCTTATGTTTTAAATTTTGCTAAACAAATCATGTTTTATTTTATTTTCCTTTTTCCTTAAGTTTCTATTTTATTATTTCATGTAAAAATGTTATATGAGTTTATAAAAATTCTATTATTTATAACATAAACTTAATAACTAATATTATAAAATCTTAATTAATTTGTTTTAAGAAAGTTAAATAACTTCTAATCTAAAATTTAATAACGTACATGCATTTATAACAAGAATTACTATTATTTATTTTTTTTATTAAATTATCTTTAATTGTACATACATACTTACTATTAGGTTTGTGAGGTAGATATGTACTAACTGGAAGGGTGTAGTACTAGTAGTTGGAATTCATGTCTAAGAAAGCTATTCGTATAAATCCCTGAGGTACTGTGGGACCTGTCTAGCTTTTCTAGGGACTTCTGATGAGAGTATGACCATTTATAGGCCAAAGCATATCACACCAAACACTTTACAAACTAAATGATTCTAATATGTCACCCGGTATTCAATTTTGAATGCCATTCCTTATGTTTTCAAACAAGTTCAAATGATTTGCTTATAATCCCATTAGAATTAAGTTGTTAAGAAGGAAATGTGCTAACTGGAAGGGTGAATACCCGTAATTGAGATTCTTGTCTAGGAAAGCGATTCATAATCCCTGACGAAGGACCAGTCTGGCTTACCTGGGGATTATCAATAAAAGTATTTTACCTATAGGCCAAAGCATGTTAACTTCTTACAAACGATATTAATTCTAAATGATTATTAATCAAATTCAAATGACTTTAATACATATGTTAGGATTTAAAGTAAACACAATTGATTTATTATGTGTTTTTATATTCCATGACATTTCATCTTTGATTAGTAATAAACCTTTTATTATAATATCTTAGATGAAACAAATGTCACAAGTCTAAATTATTTACTATCAATCATATTCTATTCCTAATCAAATGTCACGCTGCTGAACGCCGTATGGCTTCGGTAATCGCTCGACAATTGGAAACCATGCTACCTAATATGGTTGCACAACTGCACCGACAGCTCAACATCAACCTGACTCCCGAACAAGCCAATCAACCAAAGTGCTCGTTTAAGCATTTCAACTCTTGCAACCCACCCAAGTTTAATGTGTCGGACGGGGCAATTGGACTGCTCCAATGGTTCGAGGGGATTGAAAAAACCTTTCTTAACAGTGTCTGCCCGGCCAATCTGAAGGCTCTGTATACTGTTGGAACCCTTCAAAAACGATCCTTAACCTGGTGGAACAATGAAAAGAAGGCCATTGGGGAAAACATTGCTGCTAACTTGACTTGGGATTGACTCAAGGAACGAATGACCCTTAAGTTTTGCCCACGAAGTGAGGTCAAAAAGCATGAGTTCGAATTCTGGGATCTTAAGTAAGACAGTGGTGAAAATCTAATCTACAATAACTATTTCCATGAACTAAGTCTGCTATGCCCTCACATGGTGACCCCTTTGGAAAGGGGGATTGAAAAGTATATTGGTGGACTGCCAATGCAGATTCAAGATTCAATATTTAGTAGCCAGCCAAAGACCCTAGCTGATGCCATTCAAATGGCTGCAACCTTGACTGACAACCATGTCAAGGTTGGGACCTAGACTAAGAAGGGGTCCAAGAAAGACAAGGACAAGGTCAAAGGTTCAAATGAAACACCCAAAGAAGAGATCAAACCTAGGTCATCTTCTTCATTAAAAAGAAACAACAAAATGAAGGCCAATCACATGAACTATGTGGTGACCCAGGCCACTCCAGTACAACAAGCTGCACCTACTATTCTCACCCAACCACTGAAGAAAGTTTATTCGGGTACTCATCCACTATTCACTTTTTGCAATCCACTGAAGAAAGTTTATTCGGGTACTCATTGTAACCTTTTTGGTCACTTTGCTGCGAACTGTCATGTTGCCAAGGTTCAAAACAACCAAGTCAATCAAGTCAATGTTCCAGCCATCACTGGCCCGAGACAACAAATGGTTAGAGCTTGTTATACTTGCGAGGACCTAAACCACTTCGCTAATACTTGCCCTCGAGGGGTCAATGCAATCATGGCCCTAAATAATCTAGTCAATCAAGGAGCTAGGGGTCGTGTGTTCAATGTCAATGCTAACCAAGCTCAAAACAACAACGATGTGGTGAACGGTACATTTCTTGTAAATGGACTTTATTCATCTATATTGTTTGACATGGGGGCCGATAGAAGCTTTGTATCTTTAGAATTTGAACCCTTACTTGCCATACCTAGAACTAGGTTAAACGAACCTTTTAGTGTGGAAGTAGTGGATGGAAAGTCCATTAAGCTTGACTCTTTAATTCCTAATTGCAAATTGAACCTTAACAACCATGATTTCTCCATTGACCTTTTACCTATACAATTGGGGAGTTTTGATATCATGGTAGGCATTGATTGCTTGTCAAAACACCATGTTGAAATTGTACGCTTTGAAAAGTATATTCGAATCTGATCGATGTGTCATAGGTCAATCAAAAACAATTTATAATTAAGAACTTAGCAACTTTGACTATAGCAAGGGCAAGTAAGGTCATCTCCACAGGGAATCAGTAGAAAGTGCTAATCTTGCCTACAAACTAATTAATCTAAGAAAAATGAAAACTTTGGATTAAATTGAATTAAGAGAATCGTTTAAAAGAACAAACTTTAACTTTTGATTTGAAAACAATTAATGAAAAAGGCAATCACTTCCGGTTTTAGGTTGTAAGATCCACACTGAATGTAAGTTAAACCTAGGTTGAAATAATATAAAATTGATGTTGTCAATCAATTCCATTAAACTGATAAAGATGGAACGAACGTTTAAGACTGGTTCATTCACAAAATTACCAATAGACATACACAACGCATCACACGACTACCAATGAGTAAACGATGCAAGAAAACCGAATCACTGATGGTAACGCAACGATACGAAAACATAAATCTATTGTTTAAATCAACCAAAAAGAAATCATATCAAGTTTACAATCAAAAACCTAGATTTAACATTCAAACATTGTTTCACTTACAACCCTAATCAACCAGAAGCGATTACGAAGAAAACTAGCCTTGCCTCATCGCGATTTGATCTTCAATTATTGATTCCATTGATGAATTCTAGCATTGAATCTTGATTTGGAAGTTGGATCCACGCAAAAACTGTCAAAAATCGTCCCAAACTGGCCCCAAAAACCTTAACTTTCGATTTGGATGGATATGGCTTGAAAATAGGCAAAATAGGGTTAAAATCTCGTTTTCCGTGTTTTGGGCGTAGCCTACGCTGGGCACATTTGAACGGTGGGAAAATTCTGCCAACGCTGACTTTTTGGGCGTAGCCTAAGCTGACTTGGGCGTAGCCTATCCCCAATCTGACTTCGCCTACAACTTCATCTCGTCGAGAAACTCAGTTTTCATATATTATGGATTCCGTAACTCTTCCTCTAGCTCAAGATATGCGCTTCCGATGATTTGAGCTTTTCTCGACTGTTTCTGATCCATCTGTGCATCTTTTCTCCTCGTTAGCATCCTCGGGCGTCCCTCTAATGTGTTTTTACCTGCAATTCACAATTGTATCTCAAAGTATCATCGTTCCACATAAAATGCCCATTAAAACGCTACTTTAAACTGTTAAAGAACCTGAAAATCAAACACACATCACATCCCCACACTTATGTTTTGCTTGTCCCAAGCAAAGTCCTTTACGCACGATAACAAATAATTCAACAAAAAACATCGCCTAAACATCTCATTACTGGTTAATAGCAAAACTCCAAAACCACACCTAGTTCCCAAGACTTACATGGTGCAATAAATTTACATCCCAAGAAGCAATATTACAAATTTCACAAGAAAATCTCTAATCAAGGACACTTAGCTTCAAATGGTTCACATGCTCATATTCACACCTCTCACAATGAACACTTCACTCGGCTTTGTGTCTGAACTAGCAATGATGCACTAGTATTTCTGAACTCTCAATCCACTAATGATGCATCATTATCATAAGCTTGCAAAGTAATCAAATCTCCACCATTATGCACAAAGTATACTCAAATCAAGAGGTCTTTCAAGGTTGTAGTGTTGGCTAAGGCTAAGGTATGGAAAAGGAATGTAAGTGGCTAAAACAGGCGAAATCCAAGTTAAGTTCACACAAACAACTACTACCTATAATTACTAAGGTTATTTACCCTTATTTGAGTACTTTTTTATTTCTGAACCACACTAACATCACAATGAACAAGTTTATCTTCCTTTTTCTTCCTTTTTTTATGACATTAACACTACTTAACTTGGATTCGCCACATGGATCTAAAGTAAAATGGCTATAAAGGCTGATTTTGGCTAATGGATGGGTATGGTTTAACAAAGGAATGGGTAATTGGCTCAAAAATGGCGACTAGGGGATTTTTTCAAGGTTTGGTGAAACAAAAACATACGGCTAAAACAGGGGTTTATCCTAATGCCTCTATCACTTTTGTGCACACTTTGGCTCATGGTCTTAACATGTATTAACTATGCAAGTTCTGAAATGACAACAACATTATGGTAATCACACATCAAAAGAAAATGAGCATTCATTTCTACATCTATTTCATGCTCAATATAGGCTTAAATTCTCACAAAAAATGGTGGTAATGGGTTTCGGATGTAGAGCATGCATGTTTATCCACTATCTAGCCTTGTATCCTTAATTGAGACTTACCTACCAAATTTTCATACTACTTGCTATGAAAACTTTATTCCACAACTTAAAGAACTAGGCAGAATTAGGAATTTACACATATACACCGATTAAAGACGCATTCACAATTTTCTTTGAGAAAAAATTTGTTTTTTGTGCACAAAAAGACCTCTATCGGAGCAATTTTGCAAATTTTTCCTCATCCCCACACTTAAACTTTACATTGTGCCCAATGTAAATTTTTCACTAATTATGAGTGTGAAATGAGTATGATGTGATGATTTACCCATATGCCCCCTCCAAATTCCCTTTACACTCCATTTCGACCAAACATCAACTTCAAACAAACATTAGCAAACCATTCAAGCACAAAGTATCAAACATAGTTTAAACAAACAGTTATTGAAGCATGGAAAGAGCACGTGGACATGATAAGTTCGGCAAACATGATTGGAAACCCTTGTATTTTAGTGCTTCACCCCGAGGCACATGATGAATATGTCAATCTGAAAGTACATAGCTCTTCCCCACACTTGGGTGGTTGAACAGGGTAATGAAACCTATGCAACACAAAATAAATAAAATAATGTAGAAAATCAATGACCTGAGTGGAGGCTTATTTAACCAGGAACAAGAGCTTTAGATGTTTCATAAAAGCTTTTGGTATTAGCTCCCTCTAGGGTTTTGCACTTAAGTTTTGTTATTTTGGTTTTTTAGTTTTATTGTGTAAAGAAAAGAGAGAACAGAAAAACAGATAGGCAACACAAAGAAGATTCAGAAAAGTGTTGTCATTCATACAAAGGATGTTGGGGTATAAATAGCCCCGACATTTAATGTTTCAGGACAAATACATGAAAAAGACAAACAGACAAGACTGAAGACACTTTTACAGACACTGTAGCCTCAGAATAGTACAAGCATAAAGTCAACTAGGATCTTCAAGGATCTTGAAGTCTTCCGAGGTTCAGACAGTTGTACTGATGCTAAGGAGTTATTCTTTCGGAAGTGCTTCATAGGAAACTGATTAGATGAATCAGTTATTCTTTTATCGGAAGCGGATGAGAGAAACACTTATTCTTTCATCAGAAGACCATCATCGGAAGCTGATGTAGATACAAAAATCTTCCGAAGTAATGTTTTTCTTCCGAAGCTTTTCTTCCGATGGAGTCTTCTGAAGCCTGTCTTCCGAAAGGGTCTTCCGAAGAGTATATTATCTTCAGAAACAGATGTCTTCCGATGGTGTCTTTCGAAGTGTATTTTATTATCAGAAGTTAATGTCCTCCGAAGCATCTTCTGAATCTTGTCTTCCGAAGTGTTTATTATCTTCGGAAGCAGATGTCTTCCGAAGGTAGTGTCCTGCAACATTTATTCAAGTGGATTATTGGAGGGGTGGTTTTGCTTCGTCAGTCCTTATTTTTCCAACAATCTCCCTCTGGACTGATGAAGCCAAAACCACTTAGCTTTAAAACCCAATAAATTTCTAGAACATCAAACTCAGTGGGGGAAGTACATGAGAATGGTTCAGAAGATGTTTGGGTGGCAGGTGAGCATTATTTATTTATGGAGTTGGACAAAACCAATTATAGTTTATTTGGAGTAGTATCCTTAGAGGAAAACTGAAGTAGGTTGCCTGAATACAGCAAATGCTTCTTTGTTTATTTAAGCTTCAGCTTCTTTTGAGAATGGTTTATGTATTAATTCATCTCCCTCCTTTTGGCTTTATCAGCCGGAACCTTGAAGCAGTAGGCTGGGCAGGGAAACGAGAAAGGTGGGAGTAGTGAAGGTGGTTGAAGAGTTTGAGATACCTTCAAATGAAGGTGCCTGCATTGGGATGGATTTGGATTGCAGGACTTTGGATATTCAATATTGTTATGACATGTCTGAATATGAAAAGTGGAATCTGTCAATTCCTTATTGTTGAGAACTGATCCGTCCATTGTGTTACAGATGTCATCCGAATCCCTGACTTGAGAGTCAGTTTTATCAAGACTGAATCCATCTCAGAGATGTCATGAACCCCTTTTTCTTTGTTCTAGGGATTTCCATCCTTAGTTTAAAAAGAAAACTTCATTGGCTGTTGCCATACCAGGAGTCTTATTGCCTGATCCATTCAGATGAGAATCCATTGGATTTTCATGTGAAATGGATGCTCCTGATATATGATCAAGAAGTCTAGATAGACTTGACTTCCGGATCTCATCCTCTTTTCATGGGTAAGAGATTTGTCAAGAGAGGGTGGGGGGGCTTTTAGAAAGAACAGAGATGTCCTTGGGAGAGAGGATGACCATCTGAGTGTCAAGTGACATTTCAGTGGGTAGTGAGGGTTCCCTTAGGAATACAACATCATCCTGTTGAGAGGATTAATGAGGAGCTGGATGGGAAGAGATACTTGATTCATCTGTGAGGATGGAACAGATGTATCCATGTGTTCAGTAGGAACACAGTCATGTTCAGGGATCTCAGCTTCCTGAACAGACTTTTTGGGCTTATTAGGCTTAAAATGTCACACCCCCAATTTTCAACTAACGGAATCATACCGTTTGGGAACGTGACAAACCAGGATCTCAGATCATTAGGCATAACGAAGACCTCTATATGAATTTCAAAACATACTTTGGTCTAAAACATCAAAGTTTTTAAAAGTTGCGGAAGCGTTTTAAAACAATAACCAAAGTAACAGTTGTAACATGTAAATTACAAAACAAAATTCCCAAATGTGTAACTTAAACAGTATAAATGTAAAACATGCATGTGACTCTATCTCCTAGTCCATGCCAGCTTTGCTGCGCACCTTAGCGTCCTGAGAAAACATGTAAATCAAGTCAACACAAAGGTTGGTGCATAACACAGGTTTTAAGTATTCACAATGTTCAAAACAACAGTTTGAATATCAAGTTTGCAGATAACATAATCACACATGCATAGTCATGATAGCTAGTCATATAAACTATTTACATAAGTGGTCGACACTGAAGCTGACGAATTGCCATGCTATAGCATGTTTTTGCCTTGTCACTATTGTCTAGCACAACAATAGTAAAATGTGTTTGGTCAGTCAAACACCTACGTAGATCCCATCTACCAGGTGAGGTTTGTCAAACCTAATAGATCTATTTCCAACTACCACGCTTTGCGCTATGTCAAACTAAACGGTTCGAGGTGTGTAAGGACTTTCAATTGCTATGTTGTCACATAATGTAAACAGCTAACTCATGCAAGTGATATGTATCTAAAAAGAGTTTGTTGCAAATGTTTTCTCCCTCAAAACAGTTTAAAATAAGAAAGGGGCCATGTACGCACCTTTGATAGTTGCAGAATGATCAAACGCACTTAAACTCGTGTAGAAAGTTCTCCTACGAAGAACCTGTGATTTAACAATAACCTAGTGTTATTCGGATTATCGTTTTGTTCTTGAAATCACATACGTGTCAACACACGTATGCTAAAGTGTGAGAAATATGCATACGAAAGTACGCGTGTCTTTGAACTCGTTTAAATAAAATCTTATATGATTTTATTTAAATAACCGTAGTTATACGCGATTTCGTTTCCGTTCTAAAATATGAATTTTACTATTTCAAGTTGTTCGTATTCCCGTTACGGTTCCAACGCAACTCGAACGAGTCGAATCGGACTTGAAACGAATAAGATATGGTCAAAACACTAAAAAAAATGTTAAAATCCAAAAACTGTTGGGGGCCGGGCTCGAACCCGTGACCTCCAACCCAACATACAACCAATTTACCATCTAATCTATCTCACATTTCATTAACCAAGTTTTGTTTAAAATCCTTTATCCACAACTGATCGGATTCCCCTATTTCCTACTATAGCCGAAGCACAAGTCTCAAATTGACCACGAATTCGATCTCGATAGTCCATGAAACCATAGGGCTTTTGTTTCTGACATTAAACCGACTCTACATGTGGTTTTAATTTGAAAATAAACCACTATAACTCGATTAATCGAATGTGTAAACATCCGAACATGAGTTTACCCATTTCCCAATCAAATCGATTAAATTCATGATCAACTGTTCTTGGATTCATAGGGTTTTCCTTTATCATAGTATTTCTAATCCTTCTGTGCTATCTAATTTGATTATCCAGTTCATCTAGTTCGAATTCCCCAACTTCGTTTTAGCCAAAGAACCCTAGATCCAAAATCATTCAATTCACTGATGTTTGATCAAAACAACTTAGGGTTATCCTTATTCGAGACCTTCTGAAACTACCTTCATCATTCAATTTGATTTTTAAACCTATTTTAATCGAAACCCCCAAAATCGTTTTGTATAAGAACCCTAGTAATCGAATCTATACAATTCGTTTAGATTTTTTGAAATTAACATGTGCGTATTGATAATCGGCACCCTCTGAAACTACTAGTAGCAATTAATTTGATTTTAAAGCTTGTTTGATTAAAAACCCCCAAACCGTCTCTTACTATGAGCCCTAGAAATCGACATGTCATAATTCTCTGTTATTAGTCGAAATTGATTTAAGATGAACCTTAGTCAGCTCATTTAGATGTTGTAGGTGCCAATAATTACCTGGTTTAATCCCCGATTGATAGAATTCGACTTGTGTGATGAGTTTCGGCTACCTCCAACTCGAATTCTTCTGTTTACGTCTCCTTTGATCGAATTTCTGCTTGCAATGTCTTCTAACTATGCCAACTAACTCTCAGAAACGTGCCATTGTGAGTGTCTTACTTGAATTTAACGAATTTGATCATGAATAGCTACGGTTACGACTCTTGGATCCTTAATTGGTTTAAATTCGATCATTAACATTCTAGTAACGCATGATTGCTGTTACAGATCATTAATAGGTGATGATTGAAAGGTTTATTCAATCAATTTCAATATAATGACTGCAATTTCGAACTTCATTGATACTCCCACACGAATTTTGACTTCTAAAGTCAAAATTGAACCTTTAAATCAATTACAAACCTAAACTTAGCAATTTAAATGTATTGAGACTGATTTCAATAATTTCCAAACCCTTAGATTTGATTTTTAACAATAATATAACATTTCGGTTTACCAAATTGAACCCACAATCCCGAATTGTCACTAATCGGAATAATTGAACTAGTTTTGGGCTTGATTTATCCAATTGGGCCTCCTAAATACCATTGGGCCTACTTTGGTTCATTGGGCCTACCTTCTGTCCACTTGGGCCTCACAAAATGTAATTGGGCCTATCTTGGGCCTTGAATTTGAAATTGTGCCTCCCTTAAGCCTCAGATTTGTGATTGGGCTTACCTTGGCTCTATTGGGCCTTCTTTGGCCTTACTGGGCCTTCTTTGGCCTTACTGGGCCTGTGGTCTAACCATTTTTAGTTAACAAAGTTAATCCGAAAAGTCGGATTGTCACATAAAAGGTTGTGAGAAAAATTATTTTATGGCCGGTACCTGTTATAAGTGTGAAACAAAGATGGATATGGGTTCGCTGAAGATGGGTGTTTATTCAGTGTCATCCATCAGTGTTCATACTTGTGAACACTAGTTTGTCAAATCCTGCATAGTACTATGAGTATCAATAGGACAAACTAAAGTATGGCAGGGACTTGGGACATATCTGGTAATGTACCAAATTATCAAGGGAATGCTTGTTTATGCACAATCAGGTTTTTCAGCTTAACCTTATAATCACATTATCAAAAACAGTAAAAAAAATATAAAGGAGTCGAAAGCTTCATGATTGTTTTTGAGATTATGATTACAGATCAGTTTGAGAAGAAAAGAAAATTTGATGCTTACATACCATGACAAGAAGACATGTTAATGCACACCGTGAAGTACAGACGAAGCTTTGTGAGGAATGAAGCCTGGTCCGAAGCCATTACACCATTATTATAAGCTTGAAGCTTGGACAAATTTTGTGTAAGTGCTCCGTGCCAGGCGACATGCCTGACAAGTGATCATCCGTAGCCATGAGCGTTACTTAGAACTTTGAAGGTGACGAAGGGTTTCTTGATAATCAGAGGATCAAGAAAGCTTGGTAAATTTATGGTGAGAGAGATGAGAAATGAAAATGGTGATTATTGATTTAAATAAGATTATTGATTATCAAGATGACGTCAAGTATCTTCTCGAGCCGTGGGAGTTAGCATTAAGAATCCAATCTTGCAGAGAAGTTGACAACTGTCATGTCAGGTGCAAGGCTCAAGAGGTTTTATTTGTATATCGGAAGAACCTTATCCTTGGAAGCAAGTTAAATGATCATGTGATGATTTTCGGAAGGAAGAAAGATTATCGGAAGGAGAAGAAAATGAATTGTAACAAAGGAAGGTTTGAACATCGGATAGATATGAAGCAGTGACAATATTGCCACTTATCCAATCCGTGTATTGAGATAATCACTGAAAGAGATCAAGATTTCTTTAACAATGGTTTATCAGATATCCTTTGTTAGGACAGTTTATGAAAATTATCCTTTTATATGTATGTGTAGGAAGGCTAATAAACATAATCTTAACTATGTTTATTAACTCATATTTATCATTCCCAATTTAGCCACAAACTTAGAGAAAGTTGAGGAGTCCAAGGGCTTGGTAAATATGTCTGCTATTTGGTCACTTGTAGAGACATGTTCAGGAACAATTAGTCCCTTTTCAAAACAGTCTCTAATGAAGTGATGCCTTATTTCAATGTGTTTGGTTTTAGAATGATAGACAGGATTTTTTATTATGTTTTTGGCAGCTTCGCAGTCTATGAGAAGAGGTGTCTTAAGTTCAGTTATTCCAAAATCTAACAGTTGGTATTGTAACCAAATAATTTGGGCAGTGCAATGGGCTGCTGCAATGTATTCAGCTTCAGCCGTTGAGTTTGACACTGATGTTTGCTTTTTGCTTTGCCATGACACTAAGCAACCTGCAAAGAACTGACAACCTCCTGAAGTAGACTTTCTGGTGAGCAAGCAACCAGCATAATCACTATCTGAAAAACCAACAAGCTTACAAGTTTGATTAGCAGGATACCAAATACGTAGCACGGGAGTACCTTTGAGATATCTGAGTAACCTCTTCACAAATGAAAGATGAGATTGTTTGGGGGCAGACTGGTATCTTGCACAGACACATGTTGCATACATGATGTCTGGCCTTGATGCAGTGAGATACATTAGAGAACCAATCATGCACCTGTAGAGAGTTTGATCTACAGGTTCACCATTGTCGTCTGGACATATTCCAGGACTTGTTGCCATGGGAGTAGAAATTATTTTGCACTCATTCATATCAAATTTATTTAGAAGATCTTTTACATATTTATATTGATGAATGAAAATCCCATTTGGGGTTTGTTTGACTTAAAGTCCTAAAAATGTTTTTAGTTCACTTAAAGCACTCATTTCAAACTTAGAAGACATTAAATTAGAGAATTGTTCACACATGGAAGGTTTTGTTGATCCAAAAATGATGTCATCAACATAGATTTGGACAAGCAGAAGTTCCTTATCTACCCTTTTGATGAACAAGGTCTTATCAATGGTTCCCCGAGAAAATTTATTAGAAAGAAGGAACTGAGAAAGAGTATCATACCATGCTCTGGGTGCTTGTTTCAGACCATAAAGTGCCATGTCTAGTTTGTACACCCACTCAGGATGATGAACATCATCAAATCCTGGTGGTTGACACACATAGACTTCCTCTTTTATTGTCCCATACAGGAATTCACTTTTTATGTCCATTTGGTATACCTTTATATTATGGGAGATGGCAAATGCTAGAAAGAGTCTGATGGCTTCCAATCTTGCCGCAGGAGCAAAGGTTTCATCATAGTCAATACCTTCCTTTTGACAATAACCTTGTACTACTAATCTGGCCTTATTTTTTATTACAATGCCTCTGTCATCTGTTTTGTTTCTGAACACCCATTTGGTTCCGATGGGATATTTTCCAGCTGGCAGAGGACATAAAGTCCATACATTTTGCCTTTTGAACTGTAACAGTTCGTCTTGCATAGCCTCTACCCAATTATTGTCTTTGAGAGCCTCCTGATATTTAGAGGGCTGAATTTGGGATAAGAAGGCAGCATGAAGGCAAAAATTTGAAATCTAGCTCCTAGTTTGAACTCCTTTACTTAAATCACCTAAGATTTGTTCTAGAGGATGATTTTTGTTGAAAGGAATGATGTCCAAACAATTATTTGAGGAGGCAGCATCGGAAGAGGTTGAGTTTTCAATGGGATCCGGAGAGTTTTCTGGAAGAGAGACTTGAGGATTTTCAGGAATATCTACATTATCCAAGACTGGAGATGAAGGAGTAGATATTTGATTGTCTTGGTTTTTAGAGTTTGTTTCTTGAGAATTTATTTGATAAGAAGGAAAGGAGGGTAAGAATTTAGAAACAGTACATTCATCTAGAGAGGATAGATCTTCGGATGTTTGACACGATTCTGAAGAAGGTGAAGAAGGGGAGATGGGAGGAATGAAAGAGAAACTTTAAAGATCAAAGAGGTCATCAGGAGTAGAAGGGAAAGATGAGGTTGATGCTAATTCATTGAATTTAACATCAATGGATTCCTCAATAATTTTGGTCCTGAGATTAAAAGCTCGGTATGCTTTAGAGGTCTGAGAGTATCCAACAAAATATCCTGAATCAACTTTAGCAGCAAACTTGGACAAAGAGTCTTTTGTGTTTAAGATAAAACATGGACATCCAAAGACTTTGAAGAAGGAAATGAAAGGCTTTATGTTATACAGGATTTCATAGGCAGTTTTGTTATGTCTTTTTACAATGTGAGCTCTGTTTAAGACATAACATGCAGTGTTTACTGCCTCAACCCAGAAGGATAAAGGTAATCCTGAGTCTGCATGCATGGTTCTTGCAGCTTCAATTAGTGTCCTGTTCTTTCTTTCTACAACTCCATTCTGAGCAGGAATTCTAGGAGCACTATATTGTCTAAGGATTCCTTTAGAGATGTAGAATTTATCAAGAACTTGGTTCTTGAACTCTGTGCCATTGTCACTTCTTATTATTTTAACATGGAGACCAAATTGTCTCTCAAGATTAGTGATAAGAGCAATTATTTTATCAGAAGTCTCATCTTTGCTGAAAAGGAAGAAGGTCCAGCAAAATCTTGAGTAATCATCCATAACAACTAGACAATATCTTTTTCTTGCCAAACTGGCTACCTTCACTGGACCAAACAGATCCATATGAAGCAGATTAAGACAGTTAGTTGTTTTGGATTCCTCAATGGACTTATGTGAAGTTTTATGTTGCTTTCCCTTTAAGCAAGATTCACATTGACCTTCAAAGTGAAATTCTTTGGAAGGCAATCCTCTTACTAAAGAAAGGGTTGAAAGCTTATGATGAGTTTGGTGATTAATGTGACTAAGTCTTCTGTGCCAAAGAGCAGTTTCAGAAGATGATGCTTTGGCTATGAAACATGTAGGAGAAGATGTTTTAGAGTCAGTAGTCATATCTACAATATAGACATTTCCACTTCTTCTAGCCATTAACAGAGTATGTTGATCAATCAAGATCTTTATTTTTGAATTTATTTCTGGAGAGAGAATTTTGCAACTGTCTTTAGTGAAAAATGAACTAAAATTTTTATCAGCTAGCTGAGAAACACTCAAGAGATTAAACTTGAGATTCTCAACTAAGCTAACATCTTTAAATTTCAAATTTCCACTTGAGACAGAACCAGACCCCACTATCCAATCTTTTGCATTGTTTCCGAAGGAAACAGATCCTACATTCTTTGGAATGAAGTTATTAAGAATGGATCTGCATCCTGTCATGTGCCTAGATCCTCCACTGTCCACATACCAGAGATGATTTTGGTTTGAAGAGGGTTTTTGCACATGAGGATCAAATACAATAGGTTAGACATGGGATATTTTATTTTATTTTCTTTTGTTTGTTTGGTTTATTTTGTTGTGTATCATTCATCAATTTCTACATCATTAATAGCAGATGTTGATGATTCTGTTGGAGAAGATTGATTTGTGAATCCACGGGAGAAGTTTTACCAACATTATGAGAATAAGAAACTGGGTTCACCGTAGAGTAAGGAGGAGGTGTTCCCAAAATAGAAGGTCTAGAATTTGCAGTCAAGGAAGGAGGTAAGATGAACGAAGAATCGGGGTTTGCTGCAACAAATTGTTTACTTGATGTTCTTACTTTCTTCATCTTATTGGGGAGGTTCCCTTTTGATGAAGAGGCATGTTCAGCTTTCAACTTATTAGCCTTCAATCTGGCTTTCTCCAAAGGTGTTTTGTTCTGCAGTTTTCAGTAGCATGGTTGTACTTAAAACATTTTAAGCAGGCTGGAGAGAGAGAGGAGTAATTTGGGATGAAAGGTCTGCTTACCTTCATTATAGGGTAAGGAGGATGAGGATGAGAAGGAGGAAACTGGGCATTAACCATAGGTTCTTTTCCTTTTTCAAGATTTGACTTGATGCTAGAAGAGAGACCCGATTTTGTTGTTTCTTCTGAACTATGAGTGGAGCTCATATCAGGAGCAATCTCATTTTGTTCTGAAGAGTTATTGTGTTGAACTGAGTTCAAATTTGGTTTTTCTAATCTTGTCAGATTTGTATTAGTGGGGTATACAAACCTAGAAGAATAGTTTGGTTGATACACCAATGGAGGTGTGTTTATTATTGGAGGAATTTCATCAGGAAGAAAGGTTGGTGAGATAGGTTCAGGAGTGGTTTCTTCCTTATTATTATCGATTGGGGTGTAATCCTCTGGTTGAGCAGTGTGATTATACCCAATCTCAAATCTTGCTTTGCTGTGAACATGCTTTTGTAAAAGCATTTTGAATCCTTTGCAAGACTCAACCCACTTTTCACAGCTCACTTGAGTTTGAGATAATTCATCTTTACAAGCATAATATTTTTCTCTTTGTAGATCAAATGATGCTTGTAAGTTAATTTTCTCAGTTTTTAAAGTGGAGATCTCATTATCTTTAATTTTTATTAATTTTTCACTTCAGAATTTTTATTGTCCAGGAGTTGTTCCAACTCCTGATTTTGCTTTTGAAGCAACATATTGGCTTTCTTTATTTTTGCAAAAGCCTCTATGCATGTATCGGAACATAGTTTTTCTAAGGTAGAAGAAGATACCTGAGCATCAGAAGTGTTTGCTTCAGGTTGAACAGAAGAGAAGGAGTCTTCACCAACAGCCATGAGAGCAAATTCTGTTGGTACAGAAGTGATGAGGGCATATCCAACATCTTCAGGTAAGCTGCTCCAGTCTATGAACTCTTGAGAGAAAAGAGCCCTTTGACTAGATGAAGAAGACTGGACAGCAGGGCCTGGTGCATTTATTTGTGAAGAAGGAGCTGCGACAACTTGAAGTGAAGCAGGCGTGAGTTGGTACATGTTACCATTTGCAGCTTGTACATATTGCACATTAGTGGAAGAAGAGTTTTGTGCAATGTGTGCTGATTCATGAGGATTATTGGTCCTTTTGAAAGAGGAGGAGGAAAAGGAGGAAGAATAAGGTGTTGAAGAGGTGTGTGAAGGTATGTTTGGAAAGGTCACATAAGGAGAAGAGTTAGAATTAGGAGCATTTGTGCATTCCCTAGCAAAATGTCCAGTGCCATGACACATATAGCATTGGACATTAGCCTTATTTAGACCAATCCTGGTTTTTCCATGGATACCAGGAAATTTTCTTCCTGTTCTCTTGTAGAACTTGTTAGTTCTTATGCTCAAGAGAGCCAGTTGATGGAGAATATCCATCTCTTCCAAGTCATCACTTGGAACTTGATGAAGATCATCCATGATAAAACACAGATGGTCAGAAAGAGGAGAATGGTCATCACGAGAAGAGAATGAAGAGGTGATGCCAGTAGTTATGTCAATGTGTTCATCATAACCCTGATCATTTATCACAGAGTTATGACTAAGAAGAGCTGTGTTCCCTTGAACATACTCTTCAGTTGATTTACCAGATTTTATTAGTTTTCATTTCTGGTCAATCTCTCGCTCAAAGGTGAGCAACTTACCATGAAGTTGGGCAAGTGAGAGTTTGCCAAAATCTGGTGAAGATCTCATAACTATAGAATAAGTTTCCCATTTATCAGGATGAGATCTTAAAAATCAATTAAGAACTGAGACAGGAGGGTACACTTGACCAGCTAATTTTAGTTCACTTAAGAGAGAAGTGAACCTTTCAAATTGCTGAGTTAGTGACTCATTATTTAGTTGGCAGAAAGTCTCATATTGTTGAGCCAATATTTCCCTAGTGTTGGCTACAACATCATCGGCACCACCGAATTGCTCTTTTAGAGCATTCCATAAGTCCTTAGCGGACTCATGGTGAAGAAGACCCGAATAAGTTTCATTCGGAAAGGCCATAGCCAGCTGAGCATGTGCCTTGGCATCAAGCTCCAATTTTTGAAAATCTTCTTCGGTGTAATTCCGAGGGTCCTTAGGGACATCGTCTCCAGTCTCCGTGTCCAGGACCATTGGTTTATGAGGTCCGAACATGATAGACTTCCAACATCCTGTATGATTATTTGACAGGAAATGTAACATCCGTCTCTGCCAAATATTGTATTGATGCCTAACCAAAATTGGTGCCTTTGTGGCAGAACCAGTGTTATGGGGATCTAAGGTGAATTTTTCTGCCATGTGTTCAAACAGTTATGAGTAAATCAAAAAGTAATGAGTACTCAAGGTAGTTTGTTTGAATGATTCTTGAACACTTTAGAGTTTCAAAAATCAATCTTCAGCAGATTATGAAAAGTAGATGAACACAGATGACTAAACACAAGATATCTAAGAGAGCTTTGAATTTTAGACTTGATGGTTAGACCAAGACTAAAGAACAAGGCTCTGATACCAATTGTAGAAAATCAATGACCTGAGTGGAGGCTTATTTAACCAGGAACAAGAGCTTTAGATGTTTAATCAAAGCTTTTGGTATTAGCTCCCTCTAGGGTTTTGCACTTAAGTTTAGTTATTTTGGTTGTTTAGTTTTCTTGTGTAAAGAAAAGAGAGAAAAAAAAAACATATAGGCAACACACAGAAGATTTAGAAAAGTGTTGTCATTCATACAAAGGATGTTGAGGTATAAATAGCCCCGACATTTAATGTTTCAGGACAAATACATGAAAAAGACAAACAGACAAGACTGAAGACACTTTTACAGACATTGTAGCATCAGAATAGTACAAGCATAAAGTCAACTAGGATCTTGAAGTCTTCCAAGGTTCAGACAGTTGTACTGATGCTAAGGAGATATTCTTTCGGAAGTTCTTCATAGGAAACTAATTAGATGAATCAGTTATTCTTTTATCGGAAACGGATGAGAGAAACACTTATTCTTTCATCAGAAGACCATCATCGGAAGCTGATGTAGATACAAAAATCTTCCGAAGTAATGTTTTTCTTCCGAAGTTTTTCTTCCGAAGAGTATTTTATCTTCAGAAGCAGATGTCTTCCGATGGTGTCTTCCGAAGTGTATTTTATAATCAGAAGTTAATGTCTTCCGAAGCATCTTCTGAATCTTGTCTTCCGAAGTGTTTATTATCTTCGGAAGCAGATGTCTTCCGAAGGTAGTGTCCTGCAACATTTATTCAAGTGGATTATTGGAGGGGTGGTTTTGCTTCGTCAGTCCTTATTTTTCAAACAAATAAGAAAAATGATGCAACACAAACAAAACGTAACTCACTTTCGTAGGAATCACGATTGCATTTAGCATATGCAATAAGCCTTTTAAACCCCTCGGTAGCCCGAGGGGGACGACTGAAGTCTCGTGAGGGTTTTTAGTAAACACCCCCACAAAGTTCTCGGGTTTCCTCCCGGATAGCGCTATGTTTTAGGTCTTCAGCTGGACCATACATGATTTTGGGTTTATGGTGGCTGAAAGGTAAATTCACTTCCAACCGTCACCTTACCAACTTGGTTGTTATCAACCCAACTCCAACTTGTATCTCCTATCATTCTCGTATCAACTAACTCATCTTTCACTCTCATCTTCACAAATTCACCATTTTCATACGCGTGCTTGATATGTTTGGGTGGCTTCTTCAATCCATTCAGTGATTTTGATGATCTTCCATCCACCTTGATGTGCTCTTTTGAGTTTTCCACTTGTTCCATTGAATCCTGAGCTTTTTCATCTTCAATCACTATTTTCTTAGCATCCTTCACTTGGAACCTGTCAAACATGAAACCCTTCTCTGTGGTGCCCCTCTCAATAACATTGTAATGAGAATGGCTCTTGTTAGTAATACATGTTATCGCACATTTATTTTCAATTAAATAAGTAAATAAATTTAACGATATATCTAAGCTCAACTTACGATTTCCAAAGGTCATGCTAACCGTGTTGTCCCGACAATTGATTTGTGCATTAGCAGTTGCCAAAAATGGTCGTCCAAGTATGACTGTTGTTTGCTCCTTCTTTGTAATTGTTCATAGTCTACTACCAAGAAATCATCGAGGTAACAAAATTCCCCAATCTTAACTACAACCCCTACCACCATTCCTCGTGGTCGTCTACATATTGAATCTGCTAGCACCACGGTGATGTCAACTGGATGTAAAGGACCAAACTCATATGGATCATATATGTTTCCTGGTAAAATACTAACACTAGCTCCATAATTTAAAACTTCCTTGTTAGTTTTTACTTCCCCAATCTGAATTTGAATGATAGGTGCTCCTAGATCACCTTCTTCCTCTGACTCACTCTCTTCACTACACTGATGTGTGCACACTGAACTAACATGCACATTTTTCATATTCTTTGAATTGGAACTCTGATGTAATGGGTTTACTACGATATCACCTGGTAGTTTACCTGATTCCTTTCTGTATATTGCCACCTCTTCAGCCAATTGTCCAACTTGCTTGGATAATGCCTCAACTAATTTGTCTCGTACTTCATTGGCTTTTCTTTGAAAAAATCCATGATTTCCTTGTTTGATGTTTCAGAAGTTCCTAAATAGCTTCCTTGATCATGATTTGTTTGGTAATTCCTTTGGTAGCCCTTGTTTCCACCTTGATTGTACCCTTGATTATTGTAGTTTGATTGCATGTTTTGGTATTGTTGGCTTCCTTGACTTGATCCTTGAAAATTAGGATTAGATTGATTAGAAGAGTTACCATAACAAAAATTTGGATGGTTCCTTAAACCTTGATGATATGTATTGGAATTCATATCATATTGCTTTCGGTCTTCATAAACTTGATTCACTTCTTCTTTTCTTCCACCTTGCCTAGGACAATCCATAGTTGCATGACCTAATTCTCCACATCCATCACAAACATGGAACACTTGATTCTTCCTTGTAGCACCTTTGATTCCACTCATCTTCAAATTTGCTAACTCTCTTTCCAATGTTTGATTTGTTTTCTCCAACTTCTGCATTCTATCATAGGAGCTTCCCAAGGCTTTCACTGTAGCAAACTTCTTCCTTCTACTGGACTGTGCTTGCCTCTTTGAATTTACTGCCATCTTCTCCAAATAATCCCAATCCATATCTACTGGGTTGGACAAAAATGTTCCACCTGTAGTAGAATTCGCATCTCTTATGTCATCAGTAGACAAACCATCATGGAAAGCAATAATCAACTCCCATTTAGAAATCCCATGATGTGGACATGTACGTAGCAACTGTTTGAATCTCTTAAAAGCTTAATAAAATAGTTCTCCTAATTGTTGCTGAAATGTCCTTATTGCATGCCTAACATCACTAGTTCGTTGGGGAGTAAAGTACTCATCAAGGAACTGTTGTTGTAAATTTTCCCATGTGAAAATGCTAGCAGAAGGCAATGCTAAAAACCACAACTTAGCTGCATCCTTCAAAGTGAATTGAAACAGAACTAACTTCACTCGATCAGGTGTGAAGCCTTGCCCTCCTATTGTGCCACAATCCGATTCAAATTCTGATAGATGTACATATGGCTCCTTTGTTGCTTTACCATAGAAGCTGGGTAGCACGTTCAAGAATTGTTGCCTTATTTCGAATGATCTTCCTCTCACCTTAAGACGAACAATAGGAGAAGCATTCACTGCTATGTGTGGTCTAAAATGGCTCTCCACACCTTGAACTGGGCCTCGATTAGGTGCCCTTGGCACACCATCTTGATAATGGTTATATCCTCCATCGGGATGTTGATTGACATTAGGCCTTCTAGGAACTCTTGGTTGACCTTGATATCATGGATTATGATGATCATAATGTTGATGGCCCTGATATCCATATCCCTCATCATGGTTGTCATTATCCCAATCACCTTGATAATGTGGATTTCCTTCATTGTCCAACCCATCATCCCAATCATTAACCCTTGCTCTTATATTGTCCTCTTGATACACACTATTCGCTCGACTAGAAGGGGCATCATGGCGATTCATATGAGTTGATTGTGTGTCAGACGAGCCCTGATTAGATCTTTGTGGAGTCCTTGGTGGGTTATGTGGAGGTGGTAAAATTTGGTGGTGGCCCAAAGATAGGATTTGGTTGAGGTCCAAAGGGTTGGAAATTACCCCCTCTATATAAGCCTTGAGGTGGTGGTTGAGGTGGTTTGGGATAAGGGTGAAAATCCTCATCCTCTTGGTAGTTAGGTGGTGGTGGTCTAGGATGTGGTGGTGGTGGTGGAATTTGGTAGTTTTGCGGGGCTTCATGATCACTATGATGACTCATGGTTGATGCTTCTTGATCAATTTGTTGTTGGATTGGAGGTACTAACAATCCGGATCTATGCAATACCCGATTATGCCTTGCGGTTCTCTCAATTTCAGGATCGAAGATCAACGGTGATGTCTTCCTTGAGTAACGAGTATGCATGCAACTATGAAATTACCTGCACACACAAACAAAGAAAAACCCACGCGTAATTCCGAACAATCAACAAAACAAAATTAAAAGAAAAATCAAATCTTTTTGTGTTTTTATGTTTTTGAAAAACAAATGCAACTAAAATTAAACTTAAACTAGGGCTAAACTAAAAACTAGCACTTTGCTCGTTGATTCCCCGGCAACGGCGCCATTTTGATCGATGTGTCGTAGGTCAATCAAAAACAATTTATAATTAAGAACTTAGCTACTTTGACTATAGCAAGGGCAAGTAAGGTCGTCTCCACAGAGAATCAGTGGAAAGTGCTAATCTTGACTACAAACTAATTAATCTAAGAAAAATGAAAACTTTGGATTGAATTGAATAAAGAGAATCATTTAAAAGAACAAACTTTTACTTTTGATTTCAAAACAATTAACGAAAAAGGTAATCACTTCCAGTTTTTAGGTTGTAAGATCCACAATGAATGTAAGTAAAACCTAGGTTGAAATAATATAAAATTGATGTTGTCAATCAATTCAATTAAAGTGATAAAGATGGAACGAACGTTTAAGACTAGCTCATTCACAAAATTACCAATAGACATACACAACGCATCACACGACTACCAATGAGTAAACGATGCACGAAAACCGAATCACTGATGGTAACGCAACAATACGAAAACATAAATCTATTGTTTAAATCAACCAAAAAGAAATCGTATCAAGTTTACAATCAAAAACCTAGATTCAACATTCAAACATTGTTTCACTTACAACCCTAATCAACCAGAAGCGATTACGAAGAAACTAAGCTTTCCTCATCTTGATTTGATCTTCGATTATTGATTCCATTGATGAATTATTGGATTGAATCTTGATTTGGAGGGTTGGATCCACGCAAAAACTGTCAAAAATCGTCCCAAACTGGCCCCAAAAACCTTAACTTTTGACTTGGACGGAATATGGCTTGAAAATAGGCAAAATAGGGTTAAAATCTCGTTTTCCGCGTTTTAGGCGTAACCTACGCTGGGCACATCTGAACGGTGGGAAAATTATGCCAACACTGACTTTTTGGGCGTAGCCTACGCCGAGTCTGACTTCGCCTACAACTTCGTCCTTCGTGAAACTCAGTTTTCATATATTATGGATTCTGTAACTCTTCCTCAAGCTCAAGATATGCGCTTCCGAAGTTTTGAGCTTTTCTCGACTGTTTCTGATCCATTTGTGCATCTTTTCTCCTCGTTAACATCCCCGTGCATCCCTCTAATGTGTTTTTACCTGCAATTCACAATTGTATCTCAAAGTATCATCCTTCCACATAAAATGACCATAAAAACGCAACTTTAAACTGTTAAAGAACCTGAAAATCAAACACACATCAGAATCCCACTCAAGTTGGTCAAGAGCTACGGGTTTATGGGGAGAAAGCCTCGAAGGGTCTTCAACTCATGTCATGCGTTCAAGCTCAAAAGTGCTTGAGAAAGAAGTACGTGGTCTTCTTAGCTCATATTATAGAAACAATGATTGTCGGGATTACTCGAACAACCTGAAATACCCATTTGGAAATGGGAGGGTATTGCTATGGACTTCATAACTAAACTCCCACGAACTGCTCGGGGTTATGACAGCATTTGGGTGATTGTTGACCAATTCGTGAAACTTATCGCGTAGAGGAATTGGCTCGTATCTACATCAATGAGATTGTGTGTAGACATGGCGTTGCACCCAACATCATCTTTGACCGTGATGGTCGATTCATAGCTCATTTTTGGAAGTCACTACAAACATCACTTGGAACACAATTAAACTTGAGCAGTGCCTACCATCGTCAAACCGATGGACAATCTGAAAGGACCATCCAAACACTTGAAGACATGCTGCGATGTTGTGTGATTGACTTCGGTGGTAATTGTGATACACACCTACCATTGATCGAGTTCTCATGCAATAACAGCTATCATACTAGCATTGACATGGCTACTTTCGAAGCGCTCTCTGGGCGCAAATTTCGATCACCGGTTTGTTGGAATGAGCTAGGTGAAGCTCAAATCACTGGACCTGAACTAGTTCAAGAAACAACAAACAAAATCTTGCTTATTCATGAAAACCTAACAACTGCTCGTAGTAGGCAAAAGAGCTATGCCGACAAACGGCGAAAGCCGTTGGAATTTCATGTCAACGATCTTGTCCTTCTGAAAGTATCTCCTTGGAAAGGAATTGTTCGCTTTAGCAAGAAAGGCAAATTAGTTCCTCGGTACATGGGTCCTTTCAAAGTCTTAGAAAGGATTGGTAAAGTGACCTATCAATTTTAACTGCCTCAAGAACTCTCAAACGTGGATCCAAAATTTAATGTCTCAAACTTAAAGAAATGCTTCCACATTCCTCTTGATGAAGTTCGCATAGACGAGTCAATGCACTTTATCAAGAAACCGGTGAAGATCATAGATCGAGAAGTCAAGAAGCTAAAAAACAAGCGTATTCCTATTGTCTTGGTCAAATGGGATTCTAAACATGGCCCAGAACTTACGTGGGAGCGTGAAGATCAAATGAAGACCAAGTGCCCCCAGTTGTTTTCTTCAAGTTCTTAGTCATTTCGGGACGAAATTCCCTAAAGTAGGGGAGACTGTAGTAATCCTTAGGGTTTGTTTCGAAAATTTAATAAATGTAATCATGATTAAATAATAATAATAATAATAATAATAATAATAATAATAATAATAATAATAATAGCAACAACAACAATAATATTGAGTTTAAATTTCAAAGTGTTTATAATGAGCTAAATATTTAAACAAAACACTTGAAAACAAATTTTAGGATTTAAAAACATAATAATATACAAATACATAATTAGTTATACATAGAGTGACAAGAACAAGAATTAAGGGCTTAGTTTGCAATTATGAAACTAATTTTTCAGTGATAAGGAAACTAAAACTGAAAAAGGACATAACTCTAAAATAGGAGGGACTAGTTTTGTAAAACCTCCAAACTGAGTCACCTCTCTACCCGTTCCCTCACCCAAATACCTGAAACCCACACCCAAACCCGTTTTCTCAATCCCGCTCAAATCTAGTTGATTACAGCACATCTATGATCGAAATGGAAGGGATTCGAACGCGTGGACAGCTGCAATCACCAAGGATTCGAAATCAATCCCATTTAAACGTATAAATTCATTCTAAAAAATACTACAATAGACCATAAATCAAATCCGAACGAAACCACTATAAAAGCTCAATCAAAATACACCATTAGTACCCTAACAACATTTCGAATCTATCTTGGCTAAAAACAAAGACGTACAACACAGAATTGATCGCGGTTGAAAGAAGGGAACGGTCGAGGTCTCAGCGTAACTCGAAACCACACCAAACGAGCACCAAATCAAGTAAGTAATACCTCGTTAGAACCGTATGAGTGTAAGGATCAAAAGCCCTATGCTTTTGATCCCTCACAATCAATAGATCGAGCGATTTTGGATGCGATCTGAATTAGGGTTCATAAGTTCTGAAACTGAATTTTAGGTTTTGTATAAAATTAATCTCATTCCAACTGATTCAACATCACTCTCCCCAGCCCAGCAGTAGTTGTGTCCGTCGGCTAAGGAGAGGGCGT